>JAODAL010041812.1:0-35488 GCA_025379985.1 Phyllomedusa bahiana
CACTACTGCACAATCAATTTCAGCAGCTGAACACTTACTAGGCACTAAAAAACATTCCAAAAGGACTAGGAATTTTTGGAAAGCATTTCTGCTATTAGGATACATGCCAATTTGAGGATTTTAGTTAGATTATTGAATCATCTAAACAAGTGGACCTAAATTACAGGGTGGGAACCTATGCGTTAGCTTCTTCGACGCCTGTTCCGACCTCCTTACTCAGGGAGAGGGAAGGATTGGCTACAAGGCAACCTCTGTCTCATTGATATTTGTGATGCCGGTTATAGATGATTGCACAAGCAGCAATACCTCCCATATCTAGTATATGACATATCACAACGTGCACAGTGGGTGAACCCCCGGACATACACACTAAGCACATACATTGGGCTAAAGTGGTTGTGCCACAAATGACACTTATCCACAGAGAGGTGATAAATGTCTGATCTCTGGGGGTCCTGCAGCTGAGACCCCACTGATCGCTGAATCCCTGCTCCTTGCTCGCGCAGTGAGTAAGGGTTATGGAGCAGTGGTCAAACGTGTGCACGGCTGCTCTTTTAACGCTCTGTGGGTCATGGAGAAGGTGAGTAAGGTCGGTGTTCCGTGTCCTTTTGACCTTCGATGAAACTGCAGTTTGCGCTAATTGGAGGAGTGGTGAGAGGATGCGGGTCTTCAGGTTTAGTATAGGTGGGGGTCTCAGAGCGGTTGCCCAGGGACCCCAAGCAATTCAGGATACGTTCCTGTTGTGGGTAGGCTATTAAAAGTAATATGAGGCACAACCCTTTTGGCCTCCGTTTGGCTGGCAGACGTCTGGATATTGCAAAAAAAAATAATAATGTTAAAGGAGATTCATGTATTGAAAACAGTGTTCGTGCTCTTGAGTATTCTATAAGATTGAATTTGATATCCAGGAGTGCTGTTCCTCACGGGAGGTGGTATCTCTCCTCCAGGAGGTGTGTCTTCCGCACTGAAGTGTGATCATCCAATCTGACTGTGCAGTGGACGCAGAAGGGTGCCCCTCCTCCTCCCTTCTGTTACAGACAGGAGACGTGACTTTTGGTATATGCATGATCCAGTCAGCCAGAACTGTTGAGCATCTTGAGGAGCGTTACACCTGCCCTTCCTTGTTACCATGACAGCAGACTGCGCTGACTCTTGGTATATGCAGTTATACTCACAGAGCAGAAATGAAGAGACATGTGGGAGGTACACTGCCCTACCCTTTGTTAGCCAGACAGGCAGAATGGTATGACTCTGGTATCATGCAGTTATTCACAGAGGCAGAAACTGATGAGACATGTGAGGAGCATACACTACCCCCTTCCTCCCTTGTTACCAGGACAGCCGGTCTTGGTGGACTCTTGATATCAAGCTAGTAATACACCAAGCAGAATGATGAGTCATGTGAGGAGTTACAATGCACGGTGCTTCTCTCGTTACCAGACAGCGAGGACAGGGTTATATGGAGCAATGCTACCATGGACCTCCCTCTTCCTCTCCCTGTTAACAAGTTGGAGCGTATATACTGTTTTTATCTGAGGGAAGAAATCTGTTACTAAACGGATAATAGCAGATATTCACCTCGGCGTGGAGATGCGATATAGATGGCAGAGGACTTGGTTTACTCACCGATTAAAACCATTCAGAGGTGGAGAAAAACCAGTGTGTGCAGGCCAGCCAATCACAGCGCAGGGGGGCGATTGGGGGGTGTTTCGTGTAGGGGGCGTTCCAACTGGAGAATGAAGTTGTCATTTCAGCAATCACAGTGCAGAGGTTGTCTAGTGGGGGCGGGATCTGGCTCAGGGGGAGGGTCCGGACAGGCCAGATAGAAACGATACAGATTTACAGAAAAGCTCATATTGCTCAAACCAAGTGTCTGTGGTAATGCAAAAACAAAGACAAAAGTGCTTATTTTTATGTCCAATATCTGAGATATGCTCTTTGTAGGATAAACAAACTTTAAGACAGGTCTAAAATGTGACCTCAGGTGTGATAGAAGCGTATTTTGCATCCCGTTTAGAGCATTACATTTAACAAGGGGATGCCCCAATTTAGAAAAACCTTTTCCATACCCACTATTAGAATTCCTGTAAGTAATAAAAGTTGGGTTCTCAGATGTAAGATTGGTTAACCTGCCGAGTGGGATGCGGGTACGAAAAAGCATTTGTCCTGTCCTGCCTCCAATTAACAGACTTAATTGGATGTGAATGGAATGGTGTGATCCTTAATTGATGTTGGGTGCACGCAGGGAAAGATATGTTGGGGTTATGGTATAGGTTTGTGTGGAGTAGTTGTGAGAACACGTTATACAAATAAACAATACTTAACTCTTTGTCTCTTTAGAGCGATAGAGAGATATAAGGTAGGAGGGTGTGGAAAATGAGGATTTTAAATGTTTGGTATAAATTATTGCAGGGAAGATTCATGAGCGAAGAAGTGATATGGCGGGTTAAGGCCAAAAGCAAGAAAGATAAGACAAGTCTGATAGAGAAGGAATCACTGGTGAGTCATGTGCCCTTATTGCACATGCAGTATAACTATACTCTGCGAGCTGTTGTTCACTGGTACTCACTATATTGGTATGGTTGGTGGTAAATTGCAGTTGTCAGTGTGTACTGGTTTAACTTATGGTCACTATATGGAGGTATTTGCAGAGCTGTGTAATTGGTCTTACCCTATATGGTCACTGTATGGAGATAATATACTATATTAGTAGTGTGTACTGGTCTCCTAACACTATTTGGTCACTGTAAGGGGGTACATATACAGTCTGCACGACGCTGTGTTATGAGCTCTACCACTATTGGTACTGTATGGTAGGTAATATACGACTGCAGCGCAGTTTACGGCGTCTACCATTATGCTACTGTATGTGTGGTAAAAATAACGTCTCAGATCTGTGTATAATGGTGTATACACATATGGTCCACTGTATGGAGGTAATATACAGTCTTAGAGTGTGTAACAAGGTAACTACACATATAGGTCCTGTATGGGGTAATATACCAGTCTGCAGAGCTGTGTTACGGTACTACCACTCCTGGTACAGTTGGAGAGTTATTATACTAGTCCGAGAGGCTTGTGTACATTGGTAACTTACACTACATGGGTCACTGTATGGGGGTTAATATACCAGTGTTGCAGAGCTGTGTACATTGGGGTCTACCACTATTTGGTATGTATAGATGTAATCATACCAGTTGCAGACCTTGTACATGGGTACTACACTAATATTTTCACTTGTAGTGATGTGTGGGTAATAATACCGTCGTGCGCGCCTGTGTACACTGATGTCTACATATATGTGGTCACTGTATATGGAGGTAAAATAGTGAGAGCTGTGTACTACTGGTGTCTACCACTAGATTTTGTCTCCAAAACTGGTTGGATTGAACATAAGTCTAAAATAACAACCCAACAACCACTTAAAAGCGCTACTATGGTGCTATAAGCATAAGTGACTCTGAACTGGGACTTCTTTAATTATCCCAGTAACTATGGTATCACGATAGAAGTCAAATTGATAATGTGCTTTACTTAGATTAAAGTGAATAATTACAAAGTAAAACAGCTAAAAAATTACACGAAGTAACAGAGTGAGTAATTAAGTCTTCCATTATCTTGAGATAGCTAAGTGTTATATCATTCATTAATGGATTTGAATAAGGAGTGAATTATGCGAGCAGAAGTTTGATGTTTATTGTACGGTACAACGGATGCTCGTTTCGGCAGTGTTTTCATTTCATTCAGGGCATCAGGCTGCATGTGAGAAGAATAAGGACCGAGACATTGAGATTATGAACATTTCACTTTTTATGTTCATTATTTTTTAAACAGTGGATATTTATTAGACTACGAGGGAAAAAACACCTGTACATGGAAGCATCAATTACGGGAACAGACCGAAGGACCAGGATGCCAGAAACGGCAGAGAGGAGTCAGATGTAAGCAGGGAGTCTAGATCAAAGGTTTGCCATTTTATTTCGATAGCACTTTGCCAGGGCTGCCTCAGGTCCTTATATAAGCAGATACTACGTTAAGTGGTGTCGATATTTTTTATAAAGGTTTCATGGGTGGGTAGCGTAGCCAATACATGGTCACACAGATATGGTGATAATATTTTTAAATATATGAGCATCGAATAGTGTGTCAATGCATTAGCTAGGGCCACGGTGGAAGGGAAGAAACCAAGGATCGGCATTCAGAAACGTTACTGTCAAAGGGTCTCGTCTTATGACATTATGTGGTCCAAAGCCAAAAACCGATGGTGAGAGGGGCAGGGAGAGTGTAAGGATGTGCTGGGGTGTGGGTGTGACTGGGGTATGTGAAGGTGGGAGCGAGTGGGTATACCAGTACAATGTAAGCAATGCCTAAAATTGGAGTCCAGATTGATATCGTTCTTCCAAGTAAAGGGTTTATCACAAGAGTACAAAGGCTGCATCCCACGTCACATAAGCAACAAATACCATGGTAAACAGAAAGCACTCTGTAACATTTGATACCAAAGTGTTTATTTTATACATCATCAACTTGAAATTTTCACTACTGACCCAACAATCCATGTAATCCGCATCTTGATTACCACACTTGCAATACTTGTCAGCATTAGTGTCAGTCAGTGACTGGACATATACTGCAAAGTGGACTCTGTATTGTGCAAAACAGCTCACGATGTTACTCCCCTGCGGCCATCGTCACTATATGACCTACCATAATTTACTTGATTGTGTGCATGAGAAAATACCGGGATACATTGATCTGTCCATGGTATGGTGTGATCATGGGATGCTCCTGTACTATCGTGTATAAACCACTCTCTCCACGTGAAACGACACATGGAAAAATGGGGATTGGCTTAACAATGTTACGGGCGATAGCACTGCGCACCCTTCACCTGTCACACTTAACTGGCCAGTCTACCTTCTCCACTCGGACATGTTGATTTTATGGCTTTGGACACAAAATGGGTCATAATAAGAGGGCTTCTGCGGACAGAAAGTTCTATGCCATCTCTGGGATTCTCCCTTCCCCTGTGCCTACAAATGGGGAGGAAGTCGGGTGTGACAGTATAGGGAAGTAATATTTTAAAAATATTAAACTGGGGGTTGGACTGTAATGCACGGTCTCCCATGAATCCAAAAAAATAATATCGACAACACTTAGATAAGTATGATGTGATATGTGGATTGAGGGAGGGCATTTGGGGAGTGGGCAGGTTGCTATCCGAAATTAACATGACAAACCTTTTGATGCTGACGGCACTCCTTGTGAGACGATCTTCTGGCTTTTGGCATCAGGTCTCTGCTGTGGTTGCTAATGATGCTTTGTTGGACAAGGTTTTTTTTCTGGATTCTAAAAACATTCAGGAGTAAAAAATGAAATAAAAGTTGAGAAGGTGTACAACACATGCCATGTGTGTGGCTTAATCTTTTAAGGCATAGATGGGATCTGAAGAGAAGGACAACCCTTCGAACGTTGCATAGTGGTCCGTCATAAAGAGCAGGCCCTGTGTGCATAGTTCTTATTCAAAACTTGCTAAGAGAGATATAACTTGCTATTAAGGAAATGTGAAAGGATTTATTGAATATCGAGGCTACTTCTTGTTATTTTTAGCTGTTGTTCTAGGTAGTTCGTAATTATATCACTTTAAGACGTAAAGACATTAAAGCAAATTGATATAGAAGTGTGATACATAGTTACAGGGGGATGAAATAAGAGGAATCCCGTAGGTGTCAATAAGGGCAAAGCCCAAGATTCATTTAAGGTTGTGTTGTTTTGTTCTATATGTATGTATATTACACAAACAGTGAATCTAGATGGTTACGACACCCGTGTACACAGGCTTGAGATGTATAAAAGCCTCAATTCCAGTTGCACCATATAGTGGTAGAATCAGTGTAACCAGGCTCTGCAGCGACTGTATATTACCTAAGAACATGACAATTATAGTGGCTATTTGGGTACCATTGGTACAAGTTCGCAGATGTATATTACAAATCCCATGTAGACCATATATGTGTGAAGGACCCCATTGTACAAGGCTTGCTGATGTATATTAACCTCAATACGTAGTTGACCATGTGCTAGTGGTATGATACCCAGAAGTACGTCCCTCTTAGCACTGTAATAGTAAACTCTTACTGTGACATAGTCAGTGGTAAGGTCACATGAACATATATCCAAGTGGTATGCATGTTGGTCGTGAGGGATAGGGTGTTATAATTACCATTACGAGACCCATCATAGTGGTAGTTTCAGTGTAAACATTTTGCAGAAGTAATATTATCCATACATTATCAATAAGCGTAGACAAGTATCAAGTGGAAGCAGCACGTCTGTATTATACACCATACCAAGTGAGAATATAGTGTTTCGAGCCCGTCGTAACAGTCTGGCCGAAATGTATATATCAAACCCATTGAATATCGAGGTAGCGTAGAGATCAGTGTACAACAGTGTCTCTGCATATGTATTATACCCATACAGTGCACCAGATTAGTAGGTAGAGGGACAGTGTACACAGGCTCTGAAGCTGTTAATATTTTTATTACAGTGCCCATATCGTGGTATGAGGACCATAATGTACACAGGTTGCCGAATTACCCTCCATATAGTGACCATCTAGTGGAAGACCCAGTAGTAACAGGTGAAACGACTGCCTATTACACCATAACATGATCAAATAGGTGGTAGGTACCCAGTGTTACCGGCTTGCAGAGGTATAGGTGATTACTGTGCATGTGCAGTGCACAGTGACTCACCAGTGATGTCTTCTCTGATCAGGGTCATTGTCTTATCTTTCTAATTCTTTTTGAGCTTACGAGCCATGATCACTATTAGGCCACTGGATTCATCCAATGCAGGAATTTGTTTACTCAAACATCTTACGTAATCCTCAGTTTTCCAGCACCCTCCTACCTGTTTTCATCTTAGGGGTGGAGCAGACGCAAGGGTATGTATTGGTTTCTTGGTATACGTGGGGTCAAATAACAAGACATAAACCACTAACCATCACTCCAACATTATCTCTTCTGCGGTTGCCCCCACATGGTCATAAGGAATCAACATCGTCCATTAATCAATGTTGTTATTGTGATGAGGAAGGGACAGAATGTTTTTGTAACGCTCTCACTGCTAATGGGACAGGTTACCAGATCTTGAACTGAGAACCCAACTTTATTAACTCAGGACTTTCTAATAGTGTGTATGGAAAAGGGTTTTTTTTCATAAAAGGGCATCTTAAAATGGGAAATCCGCCACTAAGGATGCCAAAATAGCGGCATTATCACCATAGGGTTCCGAATGTAGATGGTTTCATTAAAGGGTTTTATCGCTACAAAGATCATATTAGATTATCGGGGAAGTTTAAACTAAGATTTTGTTATTTAATGTTTGATTACTCAGAATTGGTTTAGGATATGGCTTTTCTGTAATTGTATTCTGTTACAGATGAGCAATGGTGTAGGGGGAACGCCCTGACAGATCGCGCCCCTAGAAGCTCTGAAGTGATTGCTGGATTACTTTCATTTCAGCTGTTGGCGATGCCCCAAGGAAGGAAACACCCGGCACGGCCAGCGCTTGAGTTTGGCTGCTGCCCACAAAGTTTTTCTCCCTCTGAGGTGTTTAAATCGATAGTGAAAACCAAGGTCTGTGGCCTCTATATCATCTCCAGCTCTAGGGTTGAATGATTGGTTATTGAGGGCCGTTTAGGTAAGATTCCTATATAAAACAGTATTATACGGCTCTACTTATTAAACAGAGGGGAGGAGGAAAGGGGAGGGGCTAGTGCTTGTCCATATACCCAGTATGCTGTCTGGTAACAGAGGGGAAGCGTGGGCAGTGTAGCTCCTCACATGGTCCTCACAGTTCTGGCTTGATGTGTTATAATGCATATATCAGAGTCATCCCGTCCTGCCGTCTGGTAAAGAGGGGAAGAGCGGGGGTAGTGTTATGTCTCAATGTTCACAGGTTTGGTTGTTCGTATAATCGCCTATAACTAGAGTATCAGTTGCTGTTGGTAAACAGCGGGGGGTACGGTGGTGCAGTGTACGTCAAGCATGTTTCAGATCTGGCTAGTGTATAATGCATCTTCCAGGTCACAGTCTGCTGTCTGGTAACAGAGGAAGGGGCGGGCTGTGTAGGCTCCTCAAATGTTCTATTTTTGGTGATGTATATGCCAGATATACAAGTCATACAGTACCTGTCTGGTACAGAAGGGGCGGAGGGAGGGGGGCCACCCTTTGCTTCCACTGCAAGTCAGATTGATGATATGTCACAGGTCTTCAAGTGGGAGATACAACATTGGGAGGAGAGACAACTCTGGGAGGAGAGCACATCTGGAATTTCAAATTCATTCTTATAGAATTAGGCTCAGGAGCACGACGTTCATAGTGAAACTCTTTTACATTATTAATTTTTTCTTTGCAATATAGAGTTGCAGCAAAGGAGGCCAAAAGGGTTGCTGGCACAATAATTTATTCGTACCCACAGGAAGGGTAACGAATGATGATGTAGTGGGTACGTCTGCAGAGACTCACCATGGATAAATGAAGACCCGCCATGCCTTCTCAGCCAATACTTCGGCATATGCTTATGCTGTTCCATTAAAGGTACCATAGGGGTACGGGAACCAGGAGAGTGTACTACTGTCTCCATGGTCCCACAGACTTTAAATAGAGCAGCCGTGCACACGTTTGACCACTGCTCCATTCAAATTACTATTGCCGGAGCCAGGCGAGGGATTCAGCGATCTCTAGTGGGGTCTCAGTGCCAGGGACCCAGAGATAGACCTCCTAAGTCATTCTGTGGGATAAGTGTCATTTTTGGCCAACACTTTCAGCCCATTGTATGTGCTTTAAGTGTGTATGTCCGGGGGGTATTCACACACTGTGCGTTCGAGATCTTGTCATTTATAGATATGGGGGTATTGCTGCTTGTGCAAAGTTTCATCTTTAACACGGCCATCAAAATAATGTGTAACGCGTACCTTGAAGCGAATTACTCTCTTGGCGTAGGGACGGTCTAGACGGCGCCTAAGAAGAGCTAACGGTCAGGTAGGTTCCCATGATTGAGTCCCTTGATATTTGATCAAAATATGAACTGAAGTCTCAAAAAATTTTTCCATCGTTCTAAGTTGCAGACATGCTTTTCAAATTCCTAGGTCCTTTTTTAGATGTTTTTAGAGCTTAGTAGTGATTGAGTGATATTGGGGTAAAAATTTGTGCTTAGTAGTGTGCTTCGTTGAGATATTGTATTGTCCTAGTAGTGTGTGTGATATTGGATTTTGCTAGTAGGTGTGTGGTGTTTCTGCATAATGGACAGTGCTAGTGTTGTGCTGCTGAATATTGGATTTGTGTATTAGTGTGCTCGCTGTAATGGATTGTGTGAGTAGTTGTGCGTGTGCTCATTGTATTGTTCTAGTTAGTGTGTGCTGATAATGGGACTGTGCTACGTAGTGTGCTCTGATATTGGATTGTGCTTAGTAGTGGCTGATGATATGGATGGTGCTTGTAGTGTGTGTGTGGATATTGCATGGTATAGTAGTGTGTGGTGATATGGATTGTGACTTAGTAGTGTGCTGTCTGATAATGGATTGTGTTAGTAGTGTGCTGTGGATACTGGATTTGCTGCTAAGTTAGCTGTGTTGTGTATCGGATCTGTGTCGTAAGTGTGCTCGCTTTTATGGATTGTGCTAGTATTGTGTGTGATCTTGTCATGTTCTAGTCGTGTGCTCGGCTGTATAGGATATGTACTTGTTAGTGTGCTGCTGATATGGATTTCTGCTAGCAGGAGTGCTGCTGACTACAGAGATTGTGTAGTAGTGTGCTGCTGATATTGGATTGTCACTAGTAAGTGTGTGCTGATATGGATTGTGTAGAGTGTGATGCTGATATTGGGTTGTGCCTAGTAGTGTGTTGCGATACTGGATTGTATGTACGTAGTGTGCTGCTGATACGGGATGGATTGTGCTTAGCAGGTGTGCTGATACTGGATTGTACTAGCAGTGTGTGCTGATACTGGATGTGGTATGCTGTGTGTGCTGATATTGGATTGTGCTAGAAGTGTGTTGCTGTATATTGATGGAGCTTGTAGTGTGTGTGATATTGGATAGTGGCTAGTAGTGTGCTGTGATATTCGGAGTAACCTAGTAGTGAGGAGCTGATATTCAGAATAGTCTAGTAGTGAGCTGCTGCTGATAATGGATTGCACTAGTAGTGTGGTGATATTGGCTTGTGCTTAGCTAGTGGCTGCTGCTGATATAGGGATTGTACTAGTAGTGTGCTGTGATATGGCTATTGTAGTAGTGTGCTGCTGATATTGGACTGTGCTCAGGTAGTGTGCTCCGCTGATATTAGGATTGTGTTCGTATTGTGTCGCTGGAGTAGGATTGAGCTCAGTATTGTGAAAGCTGATAATTGGATGTTATGTGTGAGATGTGATAACGGAATTGTGTAGTAGTGTGCTGTGATCTGGATTGTGATTGTAGTCGGTGTGCTGCTGATACTGGATTGTACTGGTAATGTGCTGCTGATATATGGATATTACTGTAGTTGTGTGTGACTCTTGGATTGTGCATAGTAGTGTGTGTGATTATGGATTGTGATAGTAAGTGTGCTGTGATATTGGTTGTGAAGTAGTGTGCTGCTGCAACTGGATTGTGCTAGTAGGTGTGTGATACTGGATTGTGTAGCAGTGTGCTGCTGATTACTGGATTGTGCTAGCAGTGTGCTGTGATAAGGGTATTGTGTAGCAGTGTGCTTGTGATATTGATCTTCGATGAGTAGTGTGCTGCTGATTCTTAGATTGTGTAGTAGTGTGCTGGCTGATATAGGGATTGTGTAGTAGAGTGTGCTGAAATTGGATTGTATAGTAGTGTGTGCTGTTATTTATTGTGCTAGTAGGGTGCTGCTGATATTGGAATGTATAGTAGTGTGCTGATGATATTGGATTGTGCTGCAGTGATTGCCTGCTGATATTGTTTGTGCTAAGTCGTGTGCTGCTGCTGATATTGGATTGTATAGTACGTGTGCTGCTGATAATGGATTGTGTGGTAGTGTGTGCTGATATGGATTGTGCTAGCAGTGTGTGTTGATTCTGGATTGTGCTCGCGTGTAGCTGTTGTTATTGGATTGTGTAAGTAGTGTGCTGCAATATTGTATTGTGTAGTAGTGTGCTGTGATATTGATTGTGTAAGCAGTGTGCTGTGATATTAGATTGTGGTGTTGTGTGTGCTGATATTTGTTGTGTTGAGTGAGCTTGCTGATGATCATAGGATTGTCTGTAGTGTGTGTGATATTGGATTGTGCTAGTAGTGTGTGTGATATTGGATTGTACTAGAAGTGTGCTGCTGTAAGGCCTGTGTAGCTAGTGAGTGTTTGATACTATGGAATGTGTAGTAGTGTGTGTGATATTGGAATTGTGTCAGATATCAGTGTGTGCTGCTGATATTGGATTGTATAGTGTGTGTGTGATAATGATTGTGCTAGTAGTGTTTCGGTGATATGGATTGACGCTAGTAAGTGTGTGCTGCTGATACTCGATCTATGTAGTAGTGTGTGATGATACTAGATTGTGCTAGCAGTGTCAGCTGCGGTTAATGGATTGTGCTAGTAGTGATATGCTGATATTGGATTGTGCTAGTAGTGTGTGCTGATTATTGGGTTGTGTAGTAGTTGTGCAGTGATATTGGATTGTGTTAGTGTCGTTTGTGCTGAATATGGATCTGTTGCTAAGTAGTGTGCTGCTGTTTTGGCTTGTGTAGTTGTGTGCTGTGATATGGGTTTTGCTTGTAGTGTGTTGTTGAAATTGTGGTAGTGACTGAGTGTGTTGCTGTGTTATGATTTGTAGTAGTGTGTGTGATATTAGATTTTGCATAGTAGTGTGTGTGATATTGGATTGCTCTAGTAGTGTGCTGTGATATGGATTTGTAGTAGTGTTTGCTCTGATATTAGTTGTGTAGTGTGTTGCTGATATTGGGTTGTGTAGTAGTGTGCTGTGTGATATTGGCTTGTGCATGTAGTGTGTGCTGTGATATTGGATTTTGTAGTAGTGTGTGTGATATTAGGATTATGCTAGTAGTGTGCTGAGATATTAGAATTTGTAATAGTGTGCTACTGATATTGGGTTGGCTGAACGTAGTAGTGTGCTGACTGCTGATATTGGGTTAGTGTATAGTGTGATGCTGATATTGGATTTTGTGAGTAGTGTGCTGCTGAATTCGGATTATGTAGTTGTGTTAGGATGCTGTTTTTAGATTCGTGCTAGTAGTGTGCTGCTGCTATTGGGTTGTGCTAGTAGTGTGCTCGCAGCTGATATTGGGTTGTGTAGTGTGTGCTGTGATATTGGATTGTGCCAGGTTAGTGTGCTGTGATACTGGGATGAGTTGTGTGCTGCTCGGGATATTGGATTGTATAGTGTGTGGGCAGAGATATTGGATTGTGCTAGTAGTGTGCTGCTGATATTGATTGTGTTGTCGTGTGTGTGGATATTGGATTGGCTAATAGTTGTCTTTGATATTGGCAAGTGTGTAGCAGTGTGCTGCTGATTGGATATGTGCGTAGTAGTGTGTGTGATATTGGGATTGTTGTAGGAATTGTGCACGCTGCGGACTATTGGATTGTGCTCAGTAGTGTGCTGCGATACTTGGATTGTGTAGTAGTGTTGCTGCTGATATTGGATGTACTAGTAGTTGATGGTGATATTGGGTTAGTACTAGTATAGTGTGACTGTGCTGTATTGGATTTGTGTATAGTAGTGTAGTGCTGTTCTGGATTGTAGCTAGTAGTGGGCCTGCTGATAATGGATTGTGCGAGTGTGTGTTGCTGTGATATAGGCTTGTGTTAGTGTGTGCAGCTGAATATTGGGTTGTGCTGTAGTGTGCGCTGATATGCGATTGTGCTAGTAGTGTGCTGCTGAATCTGGATTGTGCTAGTGTAGTGTGTGCTGTATGGGATTGTTCTGTTAGTGTGCAGTTGCTGACTATTGGATTGTGCGATTAGCGTGTGTGCTGATAGTGTTTGTGTAGTGTGTGCTGCTGATATTGGATTGTGCTAGTAGTGTGCTGCTGTGATATTGGATTGTGCTTAGTAGTGAGTGGGAGTATTGGATTGTGCTAGTAGTGTGTGCTGAGAGAGGATTGTGTGTAGTGTGCTGCTGTGATATTGGATTGTGCCAGATAGAAGTGTGTGCTGTATGGATTGTGTAGTAGTGTGTGGTGATGATCACTGGGATTGTGTAGTAGTCGTGTGTGATATTGGATTGTGACTAGTTTTGTGCTGCTGGATATTGGTTGTGCTAGTAGTGTGCTGCTGAGATTGGATTGTGTAGTAGTTTGCTTGTTGCTGATATTGGGCTTAGTGCTCAGTATGCGCTGCTGAATTGGATTGTGCTAGTAGTGTGTGCTGCTACTGGATTGTGCTAGTAGTGTGCTGTGATATTGGAATGTGCTTAGTAGTGTGTGCTGTATTGAATTGTGCTAGTAGTGTGTGCTGTGATATGGATTGTGTTGAGTAGTGATGCTGCTGATATTGGATTGTGCTAGTAGAGTGTCGCTGTGATATTGGTTTGTGCTGAGTAAGTAAGTTAGTGCTGACATATTGGATCTGTGCTGTGTGTGTGCTGATGATATTGGATTGTGTAGAGGTCAGTGTCGCTGCTATATGGATTTGTGCTAGAGTGAGCTGACTGATATTGATTGTGCCTAGTAGTGTGTGGCTGTGATATTGGATGTGCTTTAGTAGTGTGCTGCTAGATTGGGATTGAGCTAGTAGAGTGCTTGCTGAGATTGGCATTGTGCTAGTAGTGTCGCATGTGCTGATATTGATTGGATAGTGCCAGTGGTTGCTGCTGATACTGGTTGTGTTTAGTGTGCGCTGATACTGGATTTTGCTGTAGTGTGCTGCTGATAATTGGATTGTGTATTTTTGTGCTGATGCAGATCATTGGATCTGTGTGTAAGTAGTGTGTGCTGGAATGGATTGGGAGGTAGTGTGTGCTGCGCTATGGGGTTGTGCTGAGTAGTGCGCTGCTGTTATTGGAATTGTGTAGTAGTGTGTGCTGTCTGGATTGTGCTTAGTAGAGTGCTGCTGATTTGGCTGTGTAGTAGGGTGTGTGAATATAGATTGTGTAGTGTGTGCTGCTGCTGATCTGGATTGTGTGTAGTGAGTGCGGATCATTGATTGTGCTAGTAGCGCGTGTGTGCTGATATTGGATTGTGTAGTAGTTAGCTGTGTTATTGGTTGTTGCTAGTGTGTGCTGGTGTGGATATTGATTGTGCTAGTAAGTGTGCTTTCAGATATTGGATTCGCTGCTAGTGGTGTGCTGTGCTGATATGGATTGTGCTAGTAGTGGTGACTTGTTATTGGATTTGTGCTAGTGTGTGATTGATACTGGCTTGTTGCTCGTTAGTACTGCGGATATAGGTAGTGTAGAGTGTGCTGCTGCTGGATATGGATTGTGCTTGTAGTGTTGCTGTGTGTATTGTTTGTAGTGTGTGTGTGATATCGGGTTGTGTGTGTGTGATTTGATTGGATTGTTTAGTAGTGTGTGTATGATATGGTTGTGTAGTAGTGTTGCAGTGATAGGCTTGAGCTAGTAGTGTTGTGATCTAGGATGTGTAGCATTGTGTGGTGATTATATAGTTGTCTTAGTAGTGAGTAGAGATCATGGATGTGTCAGTAGTGCTGTGCCGCTGATATTGGATTGTGCTCGTGTGTGTGTGATAATGGCTTGTGTAGTAGGGTGTGCTGCTGATATGGATGTGCTAGTAGTGTGTGTGATACTGGATGAGTTCAGTCGGTGTGCCGTTGTGTAATGGGATTGTGCTGTAGTGTGCTGCAGATATGGATTGGCTGGGTTTGTGTGCTGTGAAGGGATTGGGTAGTGTGTGTGCTTTTGGGATTGTGCTGTAGTGTGCTGCTTGATATGGATTGTGCTAGTAGTGTGTTTGAGATTGGGATTGTGTTTGTATGTTACTGCCAATCAATGCGCACTATGTCTTTTTTTTTCAAAAAAGTTTTTGGGATGTGCAAAACCAAATATTGTTTTCTAGACCATATGGCAATAGGTTTGACCCCCTAATAATAATATATCTATAACATTTTACTGTTCCTACTGGTTGTATACTCATCCTTTGTTTTTTTGGCAATTTTTGATGTTCTTTCAGCCCCATTCACACAACAGAGCCACAAGGGCAGTATGGGCAGGGGGCTCCTGAAGTCCATGCGGCTTCATCCTGCAACCACTACGCTCCCTGCACTCCCTGTGATTCCATAGATCAAGGAAAAATGACAAAATAACATCCAATGAGAAAGTCACAATGTTTAATATAACAGAAAAAAATCTATATGGAATCTTTTTAAGAGGTGCAGGAGGCCCCCCAAGTTTTATTTTATAGGGCCCTCCTCCCGAACTCCCAAAGTCCCTCCTTCTCTAGCTGTGACCCCCGACTTTGCAGACATCTAAAGGGGAACCTCAGTAACTGCTGGTCCCAGCCTAACATGGTGGTAGAGCAACTGTGGCCAAAAGTCTCCCCTCTGATGTGTCCACCAGTGGCTGAACCATTTGTCAGCCTGATTGCTGGGGGGGCCCCCTGCTGGGCCCCCCAGTGGCAGAACAAGGCCATATTCCAAAATAAAAGGTGGACGAAGAAAAATTTTCCCGGTTTGAAAGGGAGTAAAAGCCCCAGTGTTTTAATGGGGAAAAAACCAGGGTGCAGACACTGATGGATAACCGCTCACACACCGGCTATCAATGACGGGGGACAATTGCTTAGTACATAACTTCACATTGGATAGGAACCAGCGCCCACCAGTATGCAGAAGAGCTGCAGCACGCTACAGACGAGATTGCTCATGTGCAAAAATACTGATGAACATCCACTCACACCCTACTATCCATGAGGGGAGCAAAAAAGTTTAAAAAAAAATGCACAAAGGGTAAGGCCGCAAAAAACCCAGCATGCAGAAGAGCTGCAGCCTGGTACAGAGGAGATTGCTCATGTGCAAAAATACTGATGAACATCCACTAACACCCCACTATCCATGAGGGGGGGCAATAGTTAAAAAAAAATGATTTTGGATAAGGGAAATTCACACCCGTATTTCAGTGGCGGCCCCCCCACCATTAGGGGGAGATTGCACAAAAAGCAAAAATACTGATACGCAACCACTCACACCCTACTGTCCACGAGGGGAGCAATAGCTTAGTAAAAAAAATGAATAGCTAAGGAACGTTACACCAGTTTGCAGAAGAGCTCGCCTGGTAAGAGGAGATTGTATGTGCAAAAAATTGTGAACACCACTAACACCCACTTCTTGAGGGGAAAAATAGTTAGTAAAAAAAATGCAATAGTATAAGGATAGTTCCAAATGGAGAGCTGCAGCACCATATAGGGGAGATTGCACAAAAGAAAAAGTACTGATACACAACCACTAACACCCCACTATCCATGAGGGGAGCAATAGCTTAGTAAAAAACTGCACATAAAAAAAATTCCAGTAGTGTCGTAATGTATCCGTCACCGCGCGACCTCCATTGGGTTTTATATCTGAATAATACACAGAAGTCGCCGCCCGCTCGCCCCTCGCTCCTGGTTCCCCTCCCCTCCTGCCCCCGTTTCTAACTTTGATCAGTCATAAAAATCAGCAGTATGCAATGAGGGGGTTTCGCGTCAGCTGTGAAAAATTTTTTGCATGATAAAGTAGAGGGGGCCCCGTCTGTCACTTTTTTTATAGTGCTGAGGGAAAAAACAAAAAGTAACAAGGTAAAGCAGAAGGCTCAAGATTTCGGCCCCGCCGGGACCACAATCGACTTTTATTAAAACTGCTCAAATAGATGAATCTGCAAAGAGCTGGCAGCGGGATTATATGGAAGGACACCTGCTTTGTGGAACTACAAGTCCCAGCATGCAAAGCCAGCCGCTGTGGGGGATTCAGGGACCTATAGGTCTATAGCAGCAGGAAGCAACCAGTGTGTTAGACTTTACTCATCAGAATATAATTCATCCTGGGGTATAAGATAGAGAACGACCAAAAAATAGTGCAGGGGCCTGAAGGGAAGATACATAGACCTAAATCCACCTGTGTAATAAGGAGATCAGATCTGCAGGTTGCAGAAGGAAGGACTCAGTTCCCATGTGTGCACTGGCAAGGTGTGCGGTACATTAGGCGTGGTTGATAGGCTGATCTGCACTAATATCAATCACAGGTGTGATATGGGCTTATGTGTTTTTAAGATTTTTGCGTTGGGTTATGAAATATCAGAAGAGCCAAAACAGATGTCACTTTTGTGGCACTCTCTGCTAACCCATACTGTGTATGGGGCACCAGGAGATAGCAAGGATGTCTCTGGCACCTCTGATAGACCTACTGTGTAGGGGCCCGGAGCCAGAAGGTTGTCACATGGCACCTCTTGCTAAATCCCCCATACTGTGTTATGGGGGCCCGGAGCACGCTCGACAGATCGGATGTCACTGCCACCTCTGTAACCCTACACTGTGTATGGGGCCCCACGAGCAGACGGATGTCTACTGCATCCTCTGCTAGAAACCTATGTATATGTTTGGCCCTGGAGCAGACGGTTGTCACTGCACCGCTCTGCTAACCTTACTGTGTCATTGGGCCTCTGGAGCAGGACGGATGTCAAAAATACTGCACCTGTTGCTAAAACCTACTGTGTATGGGGCTGTTGGTGCTGAAGGGACGTAGCACTGAACCCTGCTAATCCCTTACTGTGTAGTGGGGGGCCCACGGAGCAGGAGGAGTCGCACTCTTGGCATCCTCTGCTCTAACCCTAATGTTACTGGGGCCCGGAGAGACGGATATCAATGCACAACTCCGCGAACTGCCTACTGTGTATGGGCCTCAGAGCAGCATGGATGTCCACTTGCACCTCTGATAACCCTACTGTGTATGGGCCCCCGGAGCAGACGGATGTCCATGCACCTATGCCTAAACCATACTGTGTATGGGGCCCCGGAGAGGAAGGATGTACTACACCTCTGCTAAAATCCCCCTTTTACTGTTTTGTCTATGGGGCCACCGGAGCAGGACGGATGTCAACTGAACCTCTGCTTAAACACCTACTGTGTATGGGGATCACCGGAGCTGACAGATGTCATGCACCTTTGCTAACCCTACTGGTGTATGGGGCCTCGAGAGACGGACGTCACTGCACTCCTCTGCTATACCATAATGTGTATGGGGCACAACCGGAGCAGTCGAATGGTCACTGCACCTCTTGTAACCCTTATGTGTTGTATGGGGCCCTGGAGCAGACGGATGTCACTGCACTCTGCTAACGTAGCTCCTGTGTATGGGGCCCGGAGCTGACGGAATGTCACATTACACCTATGCTAACCCCCTCACTGGTGTTTGGGGCCCCGGAGCAGACGGTTGTCCAATGCACTCTGCTAACCCTACTGTGTATGGGGCCGGTGCAACAGATGTCACTGCATCATTGCTAACCTTACTGTGCTATGGGGGCCTCAGAGCCAGACGGATGGTCACTGCACCTTGCTAACCACTACTGGTTATGGGGACCGGAGCTAGTACGAATGTCAATGCAACTCTGCTAACCACTACTGTGTATGGGGCCCTGGAGCAGACGGATGTCACTGCACCTCTGCTAAACTACTGTGTATTGGGGCCTGGAGCATGATTTTGATGTCACTGCACCTCTGCTTGACCTTTATTCAGTGTATGGGCACCCGGAGCGCAGAGGATGTAACTGCTACTCTCTTGCTAACCCTAATGTGTATGGGGCCTGTGTGCAGACGTGATGTCACGCACCTCTGCCTAACGTCCGTACTGTGTATGGGGCCCCGGAAAGCAGACGGACTGTACTGCACCTCTGATAACCCTACAGTGTATGGGGTCCGGAGCAGACGGATGTCACTGCACCTTGCTAACCTTACTGTGTATGGGCCCCGGAGCAGAACGGATTTCACCGCACCTCTGCTAAAACTTCTATTGTGTATGGGCCCGGTGGCAGACGGATGTCACTGTGTAATCTGCTAACACCTAATGTGTACTGGGGCCCCGGAGAAGACGGATGTTCACTGCACCTCTGCTAACCTCCTGTTGTTATGGAGGCCCCAGGAGCAGTCGGATGTCACTTGCACCTCTGCTAACCCTATGTTGTGTATGGGGTCGGAGCAGACGGATGTCACTGAACCTCTGCTAAACCCTACTGTGTTGTGGGTGCTACCGGAGGAGACAGATGTCACTGCACCTCTGCTGACCCGACTGTGTATGGGGCCCACGGAGCAGACGGATGTCACTGAACCTCTGCTAACCCATACTGTCGTCTGGGGGCCCAGAGGCAGCGATGTCACTGCCCTCTGCTAGCACTACTGTGTATGGGGCCCCGGAGTCATGACGGGATGTCACCTGCACCTTGCTTACCCTACTGTGTATGGGGCCCTGCGGAAGCTGACGGATGTCAACTGCACCTCTGCTACCCTACTAGCGTATGGGGCCCGTACGTAGATAGATGTCCTGCACTTGCTACCCCTTACTGTGTATGGGGCCCTCCTGGAGCAGTCGTGATTGTCACTGCACCTCTGATAACCCTACAGTCGTATGGGGCCGGGGAGCAGACGGATGGTCATTTGCACTGGCTAACCTTGTGTGTGTATGGGGTCTCTGGAGCTGGACGATGTCACTTGCACCTCTGCTACCCCTCTTGACCGTATGGGGCCCGTTGTGTAGTGATAGTTGTCACTGCAACCTCTGCTAACCCCTACTGTGTATGGGCCCGGAGCAGACGGGATGTCCACTGCCACTCTGCTATAACCCTACTGTGTTTGTGGGGCCCCCGGAGCAGACGGATGGCACTGCACCTCTGCTAACCCTCAACTGTGTATGGGGCCCTGGAGAGTAGAAGGATGTCCACTGCACCTCTGTAAAAAAACCCTACTGTGTATGGGCTTCCGGGAAGAAAGACGGATGTCACTGCACCTTGCTATACACCTTTACTGTGTATGGGGCCCGGCAGCAGACGGATGTCCTGCAACTCTTGCTAACCCTATCTGTGTATGGGCCCCGGAGCAGAACGAATTTCCACTGCACCTATCGCGTAACCCTCGTATATGGGCCTGGAGCAGACGGATGTCACTGCACCTCCTGCTAACCCACCGTGGTTTGGGGCCCGGAGCAGATGGGAATGTCAGCTGCCACCTCTGCTAAAAACGCCTATGTGTTGATGAGGCCCCAGAGCAGGCACGGGGTGGTTGATTGTTACTGTGAATCGCGCTTGCTAACCCTAAGTTGTATGCGGGCCCGGGTAGCAGACGGATGTCACTGTACCTCTGCAACCCTACTGTGTATGGCCCCGGGAACAGATAGATCTCACTCGCACCGTCTGTGCATACACTTTACTGTGTATGGGGTTTTTTCCTTTTAGCCACCCCGGATGCAGTCCGTATGTAGCAGTCTGCCAATCTCGCTAAGCGTTCTACTGGTGTATGGGGCCCCGGAGCAGGACAGTTGCTCACTGCTAACCTCTGCTGTACCCTACTGTGTATGGGGCCCAGAGCTAGACAGATGTCACTGACCTTCTTGCTAACCCTATTGTGTATGGGGATCCTGGAGGGACGGATGTCACTGCAGCACTGTGCTAAACCCCTACTGTGCTATGGGGCCCCGGAGCAGCGGATGTCCACTGAACCTCTGCTAACCTATCTAGTGTATGGGGACAGGAGTAGGACGGATGTCCATGACACCTTTATGTCTTAACCCTACTGTGTATGGGGGTCCTGGAGACGAGAAATAAACTGATGTCACTGCAACCCTCTGCTAGTATCCCCTACTGTGTGTTATGGGGACCCGGAGCACAGAAAGATGTCACTGAACCTATGCAAAACACCTTCACTGTGTATGGGGCCCAGAGCAGGACAGATGTCACTGCCACCTCTGCTATCCCTACTGTGTATGGGCCCTGGAAGCAGATCGCGGATGTCACTGCACCTCTGCTAACTACTGTGTATGGGGCACCGTTGGAGCAGTTGAGGAGGGTCACTGCACCTATGCTAACCCTACTGTGTATGGGGCCCTGAGCAGACGGATGCACTGCACCTCTGCTAACCCTACTTGTGGTATGTGGGTTTTCCTGGAGAGCGAGGACTGGATGTCACTGCAACTCTGCTAACCCTACTGTGTATGAGGGCCAGAGCAGACAGATGTACGCACCTTGCTGTAAATCTCCTATGAGTAGTTGGGCTCTTGGAGCAGTAGGATGTCACCTGGCACCTTTCTGCTAATCCCCTACTGCTGTAGAGGCCCAGAGCAGACAGATGTCACTGCACCTCTCTATTCCCTTACTGTGTATGGGGACCTGGAGCAGACGGTATGTCACTGCACCATCTTGCTAACACCTAACTGTGTATGGGGCCCAGGAGCAGCACGGATGTCATTTGCACCATTCTTGACGTATCCCTTACTGTGTATGGGGCCCTGGAGTAGACGGATGTCACTGCACTCTGCTAAACTCTACTGTGTATGGGGTCCTGGAGAAGAACGGATGTCACTGCACCTCTGCTAACCTACTGTGTTGGGGCGTCTCTGAGGGGGGGGGTGGAGAACGGATGACATTGTTGAATGATACATGGTCTAGGAGAGCATTTCGGGGCATTTTCTGGGCCACTCATCCATGTGGAAGGGGATCTCACTTGATTTGCAGATCTCGCACACCCATACATGCTGATTGTTTTCGTGGGTGGATAGGATCTTCCCGCAAGACATTGCGACACTGCCAAATGGTTAGCGAAATTGTCGAGTATTGCATGGAAGAGCAAAAAACCAAGGACTTTCAGACTACCCTGGCCCCTAATTCTCCCAGTGCCCGACCAATTTAGCATGTGTGGGGCCCTGATGGATGGTTTGGTGTTGGCTCTATGGCCCCTCCTGTGGGCTGCGAAGGTGTCAGCATGTGGGGACCCTGGTGGTGGTGCTTGGCTCTATGGACCTCTCTATGTGCAGCTGTGGGTGCATCAGCATGTGGTTGGGTCACTGGATGGTTGGTTCGCTGACTCTATGGCTCCCTCAGCATCTGTGGCGTGTAGTCAGCATATGGTGGCCCCTGGATGGTGGTGTTGGCTCTATGGTGCGTCAGCTGTCTGTGGGTGCATTTCAGATGTGGAGGACCCTGGATGTGGGTTGGCTCTATGGACTCTCCAGCAGCTGTGGGTGCAGTCAGCATTTGGGGGCCTCTCTGGCATGGTTGGTGTTGGTTTATGGTCCCTCAGCTAAGTAGTGGGTGCAGTCAGAATGTGGGGCCCTCTCGGAATGTGTGGTGTGGTTCTCTGGTCACTCCAGCAGCTAGTGGGTACCAGTCAGCACATGTGGCGGCCCCATGGATGGTGAGTTGTTTGCTCTATGGGACTTCTAGCAAGCTCGTGGGTGCAGTTCTGAGTTGGGGACCCTGGATGGTGATGTTCGGTTTCTATGTCCCTCCCAGCAGCTGTGGGTCGCAGGAAGGCATGTGGGGCCCCTGGATCGGTGGTGTTGGCTCTCATGGCCCTTCTGTTGGGTGACAAGTCACGCACTGTGGGGCCTCTGAGATGGTGTTGGTGGTTGGCTCTATGGCCCCTCCAGTCAGCTGTGGGTGCAGTCAGCATGTGGGGCCCCGTGGATGGTGGTGTTGGCTCTATTGCTCCCTCCCAAGACAGTGTTGGTGCAGTCAGCATGTATGGGTCTTCCCTGAGATGGTTGCGTGGCTTGGTTTGTGCTCCTATGGGCCCTCCTGTGGGTACAGTCAGAGTGTCGGCGGCTGTACATTATGGATGGTGCGTTGTGGCTCTATGGCCCCCTCTCAGCACAGTGTGGGTGCAGTAACTCCTCATATTTGGCTTACAACCTCACTCGGACGTTATGGAGAGTCCTCATAGCCCAATACTAGCTGCTCGTCGGGCCTGCACCCGCCAGGGTCCACTCTTGGATTTTAGCTGCTGTCCGCATAACGTGATTCCACTGGCTATAATATCCAGGCTGTATAGCTTAGCCCACACTTTTTTCCTATTTTTATTTTCCCACCTCCTGGTCATTAATGATGTGACTTTTTCCAGTATATATAATGTATGTCTGTTATAATAGGCCCTATGCTTTGTTTCTGGTCAAAATAATGTGACTCCGCTGGTTATAATTTTAGCCGCATTGCTCACTCGAAGTCCTGACTATCCAGAGTGTAAACTTTCTTCATGAAACCAATTAAGATTCCTCGCAGCCTGAAATCTAGAAAAGTCACCAAAGGCTTCAGTCAAGGCATGCCTGTTGTGCCCCCAGAAAAAGGATGGAGGTGTTCGGTGTGGACGTCGTGTGTCTGGGGGAGTATGCTGTGTTCCTGGTTCACCGGCCGGCTGCAGAGGAGGCCAGCAGATTCGTGCCACGAGCAGGATGGAGGAGGCGGCCGGCGTCTGTCTGGGGGAGGCTGTTCCTGGTCCACCGCCGGTACTTGCCAGAGAGTGTTCGTAGAGATGTGCCGGTGATGGATGGAAGACACCCGGCGTCCGCGCGTCTGTTCTGGCGGGAGGATCGTTCCTGGTCCGCCGCCGGCTGCAGAGGGGCAGCAGATTTGCCCGGACCAGGATGAAGGAGCGGTCCGGCGTCTGTCTGGGGGAGGCTGTTCCTGATACCGCACGTTCGTGGCTGTGTGTGGTAGCGGCAGCAGACTGTGCTTGGAGCACGGATGGTAATGTGTGGGAGCTCCGGCGTCTGTGTAGGGAGACGGCGCTTCTGGTCACACCGCGGTCTGCAGAGGTCGGCGAGCAGATGTGCCCCCCACCGCAGCAGGATGGAGGAGGGAGCGGCCGTCTGTTGTGGGAGTTGTCTTGTCACTGTCAGCCGCCCGGCTGCACTAGGGCAGCAGATTGCCCGGAGCAGGATGGAGGAGGCGGCCTGCGTCTGTCTGGGGGAGGCTGCTCCTGGTCCGCCGCAGGGGCTGCACGGGTTCTTTGGCAGCACGCTGTGCTTGGAGCAGGATGTAGGAGGTTGGAAAGCCCGGGCGTCCTGTGTCGGTGACGGGCAGGATGCTCACTGGTCCGCTGCCGGCTCTGCAGCAGGGGCATGCAGACTTTGCCGGCAGCAGGAGATGGAGGAGTGTGTGCCTAGCTCGTCTGTCTGGGAAGAAGGATGCTCCTGGTCCGCCGCCGGCTGCAGAGGGGCAGCAGCTGTGCTTGGAGCAGGATGGAGGAGGGAGCGGCTGTCTGCTGTGGGAGAGCTGCTCTTGGTCGCTGTCCGGCTGCAGAGGGCGCAGCAGGACAGATTTGCCCGGAAGCAGGATGGAGGAGAGGCGGCCAAGCGCGTTCTGTCTGGGAGAAGGCTGCTGTGCCTGGTCCACCGCCGGTTGCAGATGTGAGGAAGCAGATTTGCCCGGAGCCAGGCATCGGAGGACAGGTGGCTCACCGTCTGTACTGGTGTAGAGGCCTGGGCTTGCTCGCAATAGGTCCCGTCGACGGATGCAGAGGCTTGGCTAGCAGTCCTTTGCTTGGAGTCTAGGATGAGAGGAGGGAGCCGGCGTCTGTGTGGGAGAGGCTGCTTCTGGTCCACCGCCGGCTGCAGAGGGGCAGCAGATGTGCCCCGAGCAGGATGGAGGAGGGAGCCGGCGTCTGTCTGGGAGAGGCTGTTCCTGGTCGTCGACGGATGCAGAGGGCGCAGACAGTGTTGCTCGGAGCCAGGAGTGTAAGGATGTGGTGCCTAGGCGCTCTGTTGTCTGGCGAGAGGATGTTCCTGGTCACCCGCCTGGCTGCAGAGAGGCAGCAGATGTGCCTGGAGCAGATATGAGAGGAGTCGGGACCCGGCGTCCTGTCTTCGGCGGGTAGGCTGCTCCTGGTCCGCCGCCGGCTGCAGAGGGGCAGCAGATTGGCCCGGAGCAGGATGGAGGAGGCGGCCAGCGTCTGTCTGGGAGAGGCTGCTCCTGGTCCACCGCCGGCTGCAGAGGGGCAGCGGATTTGCCGGAAGGTAGGATGGGGGACGTGAGTGCCGGGCGTCTGTGTGGGAGAGGCTGCTCCTGGTCCGCCGCCGGCTGCAGAGGGGCAGCAGATGCTCTCCGTGGTCCTGATGCTTCCCCCCAGCTCAGGCTGCAGGGCTGAATTAGCCGCATGAGATTCGGGTCGTATTTTAAGTGTGTTTTTACTTAAAGTCCCAGTATACCAATCCCCTCCACCTCGAACTCCCCCCTCACAGGAGCGCACCCCTCTATTCTAGCTTGCACATTGGGTGCCGAGGTGGATATTGGTAAAGGACGACCCTCCCCGGGTTTTTCACAGAGCCTGACTCCACCTCCGGGACACCACAGCCAGTGGAGGCTAACAAAATCCAAAGCACCGGCTCCTAGTATGTGGTATTCCTCAATTATAGACATATTTTTTAAGGCCTATCGACAGACAGCAGTATCACCCAGCTTTCCCAGACTCTGCTCCTTTATTGTGTGTTTAGCACTTAGCTACAGAGGACTTTGCGGGTATATCAGTGTATATTATAGTCAGACATTCCACATGTCTAGGAGTATGGGATAGAAGGACTGTAAGAAGCTGTAATGGCGACCATAGTGTAACCCAGCTTTCCCAGACCTACCCGGACTAAGTAATGTGTTAGATCTAATACATCCCACCCCCCCCCCACACCCACAGCAACAACCGCCCCGCCCCCGCGCCTCCCCCCCACCCTGAGGCGATGGGCCGCGGTTTTCAGGCGCCATTGCCTAGGGCAGTTCATTACCCTCATTTCGAGTATGAGGAAGCTTGAGTACATGCGAGGCTCTAGAAGATGCTAATGTCAAAACCACATATTCTATCCCTGCTTTCTCCCTAGACTTCCTGACTGTTGATTAGCACACCTTTGTTTTTCTATCTCCGGAGTTTGCACCACGCCCCGGATATATCCCCCGGTATATTATACAATTGTCAACTTACCATTCTTGTTGGAGTAAGGGAAACACCCC
The DNA here is from genome assembly GCA_025379985.1 of Phyllomedusa bahiana. Lineage (NCBI taxonomy): Eukaryota > Metazoa > Chordata > Amphibia > Anura > Hylidae > Phyllomedusa > Phyllomedusa bahiana. The sequence goes on from JAODAL010041812.1 coordinate 25,933, forward strand.
CCCCACCCCACAAAACTTGCGGTTCTAAAAAACAACCCACTGCATTTCCCCCCTATATACTCTTCTTATGTCCAGCTTTAACAGATTCTCTACCTAGTACTGAGTTTAGCAAACAATCGGGACTGGTGTTTTGTTGGATAACTTGTCATATTCACCATTTAGGAGCACGGAATGATGGCATAGATAGAAGCGTAATAGCAGCCACTATTGTAATCAGCCTTTCCCGACTCTGCCCTATCGCTACAACAAGCAGCACTACTTGGTTGTCCCTGGGACTCCTGATGGTTGACTATGCGATCTGATTGTCTTTCTGTGTCTATGAGCTCTGAATTGGTTGCTCTATGAGCTCATGAATGGTTGCTTTGAGCTCCGATTGGTCGCTTATGGGCTTCTGATTGGTTGCTATGAGCTCTGTATTGGTCACTTGAGTTCATGATTTGGTTTGTTATGGCACTCTGATTGGTCACTATGGGCTCATGATTGGTGTTATGAGCTACTGATTGGTTGTATGAGCCTCTGATTGGTCACTTATGGGCTTTCTTGATGGTTGTTATGAGCTCTTGATTGGTTGCTACTGCAGTCTGATTGGTTGCTAAGGGCTCTGATTGGTTCTATATGGATTCTGACTGGGTTGCTATGGCGTTCCTGATTGGTTTTCTATATGATCTGATTGGTTGCTAGGGGCTCTGATTGGTTGCTATGAGTCTCTCAATGGTTTGCTATGAGACTCGGTTTGGTTTGCTAGGGCTCTGATTGGTTTCTACTTAGGTTTCTGATTGGTTGCTAAATGGCTATCTGATTGTGTTTCTATATGATCTGATTGGTAGCTCATGGGCTCGGATTGGTTTGCTATGAGCTCTGATTGGTGCTATGAGCTCTGATTGGTTGCTTGAGCTCGATCTGGTTGCCTATGAGCTCTGATTGGACTTGCTATTGGCTCTGATTTGGTACCTCTCTTTAGGTTCCTGATTGATGCTATGGTGTCTCTGTATTGGTTTCTATATGCTCTGATTTGTTGCTATGGGCTCTGATTGGTTGCTATGGGCTCTGATTGGGGGATTTGAGCTCAGATTGGCTGCTATGGGCTCTGATTGGTGGCTATGAGCTCTAATTGGTGGCTATTGGCTCTGGTTGGTGGATATGGGCTCTGATTGGTTGCTTTGTGCTCTAATTGGTTTCTATAGGTTCTGATTGGTTACTATGGGCTCTGATTGGGTGTGTTCTATAGGCTGCAGATTGGATGCTTGTGAGCTTCTGATTGGTTGTTTGGGCTCTGATTGGTTTGCTATGGGTTTATGATTGGTTGCTGTGTGTGTGTTATCCTGATTGGTTGCTATGAGCTCTGATTGGTTGCTATGGAGCAATGATGGTTGTTTGGGCTTGTGTTTTGATCTGAGCAGTTCTGATTGGTCTGCTATGTAGCTTGATTGGGATGCTATGAGCTCGGAGTGGTTGCTATTAGCTCTGATTTTTATTTTGGTTGCTTTGGGCTTCTGTGATTTGGTTTTCTGTGGGTTTGATGATTGGTTGCTATGGGCTTTGATTGGTTGCTGTGGGCTCTGATTGGTTGTTATGGGCTCTGATTGGTCTGCTATGAGCCTCTGCTTGTGTTTCTATGAGCTTTGCTGATTTTTTTCGTTTGCTTATGGTCTCTGATTGCGTTGCGTATGAGCCTGATTGGCTGCTATGAGCTCTTATTGGTTGCTAAGGGCTCTGATTGGTCGCTATTGGCTCTGATTGGTTATGAGCTCTGATTGGTTGCTATGAGCTCTGATTGGTTGCTTTGTGCTCTAATTGGTTTCTATAGGTTCTGATTGGTTGCTATGAGCTCTGATTGGTTTCTATAGGCTCTGATTGGTTGCTATGAGCTCTGATTGGTTGCTCTGGGTTCTGATTGGTGGCTTTTGGCTCTGACTGGTTGTTATGAGCTCTGTTTGGTTGCTATGAGCTCTGATTGGTTGCTATGAGCTCTTGTGTGGTTGCTGATGAGCTCTGATTGGTTGCGCGTGATGAGCTTTCATTGTTACTTTTCTTTATGAGCGCTGTTTTTGGTTTTTATGAGCTCTGATTGGTTGCTATGGGCTATAATCGGTTGCTATGTGCTCTGGTGTCAGTGTTGCTATCGGGCTTTTGATTGGCTGCTGTGTATGCTGTCTTTTAGTGGTATTCTATGAGCCTGATTGGTTGTTTATGGGCTCTGATTGGTTGCTATTGGCTCTGATTGCGTCCGGCTATGAGCTCTGATTGGGTTGTCTATTGGCTATGATTGGTTGCTTTGACGATCCTTGATTGGTTGCTCATGTGCTCTGATTGGTTGCTTTCGGCTCTTGATTGGTTAGCTATGGTCTGTATGTGTTGGTTGCTATGGGCTATGATTGATTGCTATTGGGCATTCTGACTGTGTCGCTACTATGGCTATGATTGACTGCTATAGTGACTTTATGACTTGTTTCTATGAGCTCTGATAGGTTGCTTATGAGCTTGATTGGTTGTTCTGATATGTGGTCTTATTGGTTGCTATGGGCTGTGATTGGTTGCTATGAGCTCTGATTGGTCGCTATGAGCTCTGATTGGTGGCTATGGGCTCTGATTGGTCACTATCGGCTCTGATTGGTCGCTATCGGCTCTGATTGGTTGCTATATTGTATATATATATACACACACATGCAAATATATATAAATACAAGAAAATAAACACACACTAAATAAAAAAAATATGTACACACGCCAACAAAATCCACTATATACGTAACAAAAACAAGAAAAAAATATAAAAATGACTGTTTTTGTCTGAAAACATGATCCGACATGGTCAAAAATTCCTGAGTAGGTGCAGCTGATGGGCAACCAACAGAGGCAACAGTCATGCGTGATCTACGCTGCCTTAGTGGTGTGCGTGTATGTTTATGCTGTATGAAGGAGGGGTTTCATATAAATAGCAGTGAGGACATGAATGAGTGTGGGCATTAATTCTGGGAGGAAACGGCTGTCAAGTGTGTGGCCCTTATTTCCATTAGGAGGGAGCAACTTGTGTGCCACGTGCTGTTTTAGCCCATTCACAGTGAATACAATTGGCTTTAAGTTCCCAGATTAGACATGTGTAGCGATTCGAGAAAGAACTTGATCCATAGGAAGTTGATTGGAGAGGGCAAAACATATCAAGAAGTGCAGAAAATTATTCAGCTGCTCAGCAAAGAAGAACAGCAATGCTTTCACTGCTTTACACTGGGAGATGACATTGCTGTGGTAGGAATGAAGGAAAAAACATCACAACCAGATGTAATTAGAATAACCTGAATAAGAAGCCTACGTTATCGCTGATGAAATCTCAAGGAGACCCAAGAAGAATATTCAGTGATCGCAGTGAGGATCTGCAGAAGTGATAGGCGCCGACGTGAAGCCAAACCATCTGCTAGGACATTGCTGAAAACAATACAGGTCCTAAACAGTTACACTTTGCCAAAGAAAACAATGACTAAAGAGAAGCAGCGCCGCATTGTATGGACTGAAGAGGGCGAGATTGTTCTGATTGGGTCTAAAGGCCGCAGACGACCCAGAAGCACTGCATTCACTGTAAAGACTGTAAAACCTGGCGCTGCCAGCAGAAGGGTTTAGGGAGGTTTCTTATCCTCTGGAGTTGGACCCATTTATCACAGACCAGGCGCCAAGGACCAGTCTGACTATATAAGAAGATTGTGAATGAGGTCAAGTCAATCTTCGGAGCTGCGGAACGACCAGGCAATGTCCTAAAGCGCAACGTGGGCAACACCACTTGGTTACACAGCATAAGGTATAGAAGTTATGAAGTGTCCGCCCAATCCCCGGACCTCAATCCGATCAGAAATGTGGTTCTTGACACAACACCTAAAAATCCAAGTAAAATGTGGAATGTGGTACAGTCTGCAGGGGCGGGAGGACCTCTATTAGGGGAATCCAGGTCACAAAGGTGACACAACTAAATATTAGTCCAGTGAATACAGGAAAGCGAAATCTGGGAATAAATTACAGTTTATCCTTTAAATATTCCAGTAAGATAATGAAAATGGACACACGGCTACATGTCTGAACAGCGTAATATTAAATTTTCTTCATTTTCAGTTTAAAATTTGATATTTCAATTATGTTTTCATATGGAGGTGAATGTGCAGCACTCCCAGTGCTCCAAGTGCTCCTATTGCTACCTGTGCTCTCAGTGCTCCAAGTGCTCCTATTACTACCTGTGCTCTCAGTACTACCAGTGCTCCCTGTGCTCCCAGTACCCCCAGGGCTTCCAGTCCTCCCAGTGCTCCCAATACTCCCAGTATTACCAGTGCTCACTGTGCTCCCAGTGCTCCAAGTGCTCCCAGTACTACCAGTGATACCAGTGCTCACGGTGCTCACTGTGCTCCCAGTGCTCCTAATGCTTCCAGTGCTCCCAGTGCTCCCAGTACTCCCCGTGCCCCCAGTACTACCAGTGCTCACTGTGCTCCCAGTACTCCCAGTACTACCAATGATACCAGTGCTCACGGTGCTCACTGTTTTCCCAGTGCTCCTAATGCTTCCAGTACTCCCAATGCTCCCAGTACTCCCCGTGCCCCCAATACTACCAGTGCTCACTGTGCTCCCAGTGCTCCCAGTACTACCAGTGCTCCAAGTGCTCCCAGTACTCCCAGTGCTCCCAGTACTACCAGTGCTCCAAGTGCTCCCAGTACTACCAGTGATACCAGTGTTCACTGTGCTCCCAGTGCTCCAAGTGCCCCCAGTACTACCAGTGATACCAGTGTTCACTGTGCTCCCAGTACTCCTAGTGCTCTCAGTGCTCCCAGTGCTCTGTGTCTATGGAAATAAGTGCTATTATTAGGAATGAGCTTTATCTCATTTGTTTGTAACACACTGCTATTATTGTGCACATAACTGTATATATGTACACAAAAAAAGAAAATCTATATATACATGTAAAGAGACAAATCGAGTGATGGCGCATTTGCATGTCTCCATTGTACGCAGTGTATTCGGCTTCATGTCGGGGCGCTTGATTTGATATGTAAATGTACCTTGATCTTGCATTGAATCCATTATTCAGGAGGCTGCTGACAGATTCCATACAGAAGCATATTAATTATTAAGCAATATATTTGTAAAATCTGAGGCACAATCCAGATGAACTCGTCATTTGTGTGGTAAAGGTCCAGATGCTATTAGCCACCACTGGCAGCAATATGAGACGCCATGAATTATTGAGGGCTATAATAAGGCGCTATATGTATGGGATGGGGGGGGCATCTTATCAGTCATTTAGAAGAAGGCGGTGGATCAGATTTTTATAACAGGAAGTGATAATATACGGCTGCGCCCGTCTACCTGGTGCACAGGATCAGATAATAGAGATAATAGAGGCCATGGTTGATGTATATCAGAAAATGATGATATTATTTGTGGGGAATTTTTATTGACTTGAGATGACAGAGGCCACTTGAGCTATAGGCTCAGCCCAGGATGGAAGCAGAGTCTGGTGGTGATGGCCAAGATATTGTCTACACTGTCTCCGCGCCATGCTTGTTTTCTTCATGTTTGTCGCTTATGTGAGTCATGAAGTCAGGCATGGATTGGCCCACAGGGAAAACTCCTGAGGGCAACTGGGCATGAGAGGCTGCCATGCAAGTTTTGGGATACTTTTTAGGAAAGCAGAAAGCAAGAGGCATGTGGAGTAGCTGTAGGATGGGCCCCAAGAATCAACTCCACCGGTGGATCCCAAGAATCAACTCCACTGGTGGGCCCCAAGATTCATCTACATGGTGTGCCCCAGGAATCATCTCTACTAGTAGGCCCCAAGAATCAACTAGACTGGTGGACCAAAGGAATCAACTCCGCTGGTGGACCCCAGGAATAAACTCTAATGGTGGTCCCAAGAATCAATTTGAGTGATGGGCCTCACCAATCATCTCTACTGGTGGGTCCTAAGAATCACATCTACTGGTGGGCCCTAAGACTCAACTCCACTGTTGGGCCCCATAAATCAACTCCACTGGTGGCCCCAATAATCAACTCCACTGGTGGGCCCAAGAATCAACTCCAGTGGTGGAGCCCCAAGAATCAACTCCACTGGTGGGGCCCAAGAATCATCTCCACTGGTGGGTCCTAAGAATCACATCTACTGGTGGGCCCTAAGACTCAACTCCACTGTTGGGCCCCATAAATCAACTCCACTGGTGGCCCCAATAATCAACTCCACTGGTGGGCCCAAGAATCAACTCCAGTGGTGGAGCCCCTACAATCAGCTCCACTGATGGGCCCAAGAATCAACTCCACTGGTGGAGCCCCTAGAATCAACTCCACTGGTGGAGCCCCAAGAATCAACTCCACTAGTGGGCCCCAAGAATCAATTCCACTGGTGACCCCAAGAAGAATCAACTCCACTAATGGGCCCCAAGAATCACCTCCACTGGTGACCCCAAGAATCACCTCCACTGGTGACCCCAAGAATCATCTCCACTGGTGGCCCCAAGAATCATCTCCACTGGTGGCCGCAAGAATCAACTCCCAGCTTGGTGGCTCAGTAGTTAGCGGTTAGTATAATTCAGCATGGTAGCTTGGTGCTTAGCATGATGCAGCATAGTGGCTCACTAGTTCATGACTGATGATAACCTTTGTACTGCGCTGTGGCATATGTCAGTGCCATATTGACAACTGTTACTTAGATAAATTTAAGATTTTTCATTGAATGCAAATTCCTATCCTGATGTCCTGGGAAGGGAGGGGGGGGGGAGGGTGGGGGTGCTGCACCTCTCTGCGCCCTTCTGCCAGTCTTAATGCTTGAGGATGGAAATGTCTTGTGCGATCTCCTCGGCGCTGTCCCTTGCAGTTTGGCTCCGTCCTTCATAGCTGCCATGTCACAGTGCATCCACCTTCCCCTGTGAATGTAACCTTGCATTTGTCAACCATGACTGTAATTTCCTATTGAATTGTGAATCATTCTTAAGAGTTTGTGATTTTGCTTCCCTCCCGCGCCGCCTGCCTCCTCCAGACTGTGCCGCGTTGCCAGCCACGGCTCCCTGCTAAATATGAATGAACTATAGATCACATTAAATATGGTAGGAAATCCTGAGGAGCGCGGCGGCTCCAGCACAGACTCAGGGGGAAATGTCACTAGTTATTTTCCTGGACTAGACATTGTCTCGGTGGCTGCAGCGCTTGCTTGCTGCCCATGTTAATGTAGCTGAACCAGATACCTGTTACCGACCACAGGAAGCACAGGGCAGGTCTATGGCTCGCTGGCACTGATCCATGAGTTGTACTGGAGCCAATGGTAGAACCCCCAGTTCTGATGGTCATTGGCCCCTCTACTGTAGATCAATCCCTTCAACCTCTGCTCTTTGTGTTCTTGGACATTTTAACCCTGTATCTACTTTGTTACGAGTCACCCCATGGCCCGTCCCATCGACCACTTACTGCTGTGTGGCACGTACTCCCCAATCCTGCGGCTGCCCTGCTCCCCACTCTATAGCCGATGCTCTTTCACCTGAGCCTTTTTAGGTGCAGTTTCCCCTTCCCTTTTACCAGTTTTTGGGTGCACCTTAAAGGTTTTTTAAAATGGTTTGAACGTCGCTTTTTCAGCAATTCTCTGAATTGAATTTGAAACCCAGGGACGAGTCCCTCTCTCAGCGGGGCGTGCCCTCCCTTCCGGGAGGCGTGCCCTCCTCCTCCAGGGGCGTTCTCTCCTCATTAAACCCTTTTGGGACATCATTTTCTGGGGAGGCATAGAACAAAGATTCTGCAAGAACAGTATACAGCCCCTCAGCGCCCGTTCTCAAGCTTAGGCTCCACAAGCCCCTTGCCGCTATATCTATTAAAAACACAAGCCAAACTATGAGACTTTTGAGGAGCACACGCCCCCCCTTCCCCCTTTTACCAGCTGCAGTCTGGTTATATGGGGGAAATGCAAAACGCCCTCCCCCCCCCTCTCCCCCTAAGACCTATAATACTTTTTTATATGAGGGGATCTGTGAAAAAAAACCAAAAATTCCCCGATCTTTCACCCTAGAGCTGGGAGATAGTAAAAGAGCCAGCAGACCTTGGTTTTCACATAAAATTTTAACAGCTCAAGGGAGAAAACACGGGCTTTTCAGCCACCAATCCAGCGCAGGGGCGTGGCTGGGGTTTTTCCCTGCGGGGGCCATCCCAACAGGCTAAATGAAATGCAGCACCAATAAATCAGGGGCGTCCTAGGGGCAGAATCCACCAGGGGGCGTGCCCCAACCAGCAGCAGAAAAAAAGAATACCATTACAAAAAAGTAAAAACGCAAAACCAAAGGACAGAGGTAAGAAAACCCAAATACAAAATGCTTATTTTTACTGTCTCCATAATCTGAGAAAAGATCTTTGTAGGGATACAACCCCTTTTTAAAAAGGTTTTAAAAGATGATTTTCGGTTACGATTTTCCGCCTTTTCCTGAACCCCAAAGGGTCCGCCCCTCCTTCCTGCCTGTGACCCATTTATGAAACAATTCCATCTCCCCTGACTTTTTGCTTGTGTCCTGGTTATGCCTCTCTTTACTTCTCTTGTTACACACTAGTATGTCAGCCATAAGGTGTCCATGTCAGCTGTAGCCATCGAGTAGTTCCCTGTAGCAAAGTCCAGATCTCTGTACAGGGGGTTTAAAGAAAAACCGGGGACTCCCAGACCTCTTTTTTGGGGGGTTATATGCCAAAGCCTGTGGCTGACCTAGTGGATGTGGCTGACTTGAGCCTGTGGCTGACCTAGTGTATGCATTACCTTCTCCAGTACAATGCTAGTATTTCAGGTGTCACTCTGTGCACAGGACCATGTCAGGGTTAGCAACCGGTATTCTCTGCAAAGGGAATCCAGAACCATAAGGGTTAAAAGATGAACCCGGGACCTTCCCACCCCCCTTGCATGGTTCTATATTAAAGCTCGTGGCTGATCCGGAAGATAAACTCCCTTCTGTGTAGAACGCTAGCACTTAAGCCATCTGCTTCTGAGTTTTTCGGGGGAGGGGGGGGGGGCACATTAAAATTCTCTTAAGAAGTAAAACACTTTATGGGGTTAAAGGGTGAAGACCAGGGGTCTTTTGGAACCTCTTGAGAAAGCTTGGGAAACGCCGCAGCTATCCCATTTCCTTTTCAGTGCATCTCCTCCCTTCCTTATACATTGGAATGATTTTGTGGAGAGGTTGGGATTTTTGTATCCCTCTTGATGGTTTATATACTATTTAATCATTTGACTCTAAATAAGACACTTTAAACAAGTTAAATAAATAGGTTTTACACCCCTTAGAGACTTTTTATATTCGGAAAAGGTGGGATTTGTCTGCCTTTTTTGATATGGGGATTATTTTTTAAATTTTTTTTAGCCTTAAATTTGTACAATTGTGACATATTATTTTTAATAATTATTTTTGAATCAATAAAATTGACAATATAAGTTTTTCCTATACTTTTTTTGTCATTGTATTCTTTTTTGTTTAACATTTTATGTGTATAATGACTGTTGACTGAGCATTGGACCTTATTGAATTGGGTTTTCAGGGGCCTTTAACCCTCTCCTTTGCGTGGGTTT
>JAODAL010041813.1:0-35488 GCA_025379985.1 Phyllomedusa bahiana
AGTTTTAAGGGAAAATTTTTTAAAAGCTCTGGCTGTTGCGCTGCAGTAGGGTGGGGGGGGGGGGAAGGGAGTGGGGGTTTTTGTGCAGCACACCCCCTGCCTGGAAATGCCCAGTGATATAGCAACGTTTTTTTGGCCAGCAAACATCCCAACTGAGGTGAAATTGTCCCTTTCTTGTTGTTTGCAGTTCTATTGGTCTCTGTGCATCTCACTTTTGCGCAAATAGCCCACTTGTACAGTAATTTGGTTACAGATATTTTATTTTAACTGGTGTCTGTTCTCAGCGGTGGCAAAAGACTATCTCTAATCCATATAACTTTTAAGTAGTTCTATTGCACTCCGTGCTTGTCAGTTTGGCATAAATAGCCCACTTGTATGCTAATTTGGTTACAGATATTTTATTTTAACTGGTGCCTGTTCTCAGCGGTGCCAAAACACCATACCTTATCCGTATAACTTTTAAATAGTTCTATTGCACTCCGTGCATTTCAGTTTGTCGCAAATAGCCCACTTGTATGCTAATTTGGTTAGAGATATTTTATTTTAACTGGTTCCTGTTCTCAGCGGTGGCAAAACACCATGTTTAAGCCGTCTAATGTAGCAAATAGTGCTATTGGTCTCCCTGCTTGTCAGTTCGGCGCAAATAGTGCACTTGTACGCTAATTTGGTTACAAATATTTTATTTTAACTGGTGCATGTTCTCAGCGGTGGCAAAACACCATATTTAAGCCGTATAACGTAGCAAATCATGCTATTGGTCTCCATGCTTTTCAGTTTGGCGCAAATAGCCCACTTGTACGATAGTTTGTTGAAAACTATCGATTGCTAGTCCTACTTGGCAGCTGTAAATCTCAGGGACTGAAGGAAGAACACTGTTGAGTTGGTGTTACGGCTCTTCCACCAGACCACATTTCAAAGATATTCTATAGAAACAATTCTGTTTCTAATCCTAGTTGGTCGTTGGAAATTGGAGGGGTTTAAGAACACCTGTTATTTGCTGTCTTTGCAGTACAGTTTTTCAATAAGAGACTGTGAAAAAAACTTCTATACCTTTTAAATTTTTATCTATCCGAACATAGAGCGAAATACAGGTGGTAAGCGAGCAAAGAAGGGTGTAGGACATGGAGGTAGAGGTACAAGAGAAGGTGCCCCTTCAGTGCTGGGGACAACAGGTAAGCCAGCACATCGTCGGTTGCAGGACCATCAGGCCTGTCATCGCTCGGTCGGTGCCCTGTGAATCGCCAATCTGTTCTTCAGTGGTTAACGCAACCTGCATCCAGCAGTTTTACCTCCTCGTCCCCCCAGTCACGGCCATAAATATCATCATCATCGTCAGCATCCGTCCAACCTGAAGGACAGGCAATCCAAATGTCAACTCATGTACACACCACTGTAGATAATCCATGTTCTGAAGACCTCTTTGATGACACAATGCGGTGGGGGTCAGAAGGCATTTCAAAAGATTAAGAGGCCACAGATGATGATTTTTTTCTGCTCTCACACCCAATCACTGATGCCATCAGAAGAGGAGAAGGAAGCTGGTCAGTCGGCACAAATCCCGATCGGTCGGCAACACCTTGCAGTGCCTGTGGCTTGTAGCCTGCAGCTCCAGGATGAAGAATGTCTTAACGACTAAGTCACCTGTGATGATTATGACATTGCGGATCCAACGTGGTCTTTCCAGCAGAATGTGCTTGCGAGCGCTTCATCAGTGGACGAGGAGGAAGACGATGGGGTAGTGTCAGTATGGGCCCGGCCTCAAAAAGGGAGAGTGCGGTCGCACAAGTCTGCTGAGATTATTCCACCAGCCATGATCAGTGGTGGCAGCGGAAACATCGCTACTCACTTATTCCCGTCGCAAAGGTCCAGGACCTCTGAAGCCTGGGCCTTTTTCGAGCAAGCCTCAGATTCGTCCAGCGACGTCATATGCCGTATTTGCCATAAACGCATCAGTAGAGGGAAGAATCTAAAGTGTTTAACGCCCACCAACATGTCTAGTCACATGCAGAGAATGCATGAGTTGAAATGGAGGAATCACTTGGCGAAAAAAGGCCACCGGTCCTGGGCTTCCAACCACTGTCCCACCCTCTGTCTCTGCCTCCTCCGACACTTCCAAGACCAAGTGTTCCTCTGCTGCCCATGTCCCTCAGCGGCATGAGCAAGGATCAGCCCCAGTGCCACACACCGTCGCCCAAGTACCACCAGCACCACCAGAGACACAGCCTACCCCTTCTCCTTCCACCATTTTGACCTGCATGCCGTACAGTGGCCAGTATAGCAGCCAGCCTTCCGTGTACCAGGTGTGGGAGCAGAAGAAACACTTCAACCCAAACCATCCCAAAGCCAAAAGCCTGAATGTCGGCATTGGCAGGCTTTTGGCCTTTGAAATGTAGCCTTTCCGCCTGATGGACACAGATGGGTTCCGCCACATCATGACCCTTGCCTGCCCACAATACCAGATGCCGAACAGGCATTTCTTTTCCCGAAAAGCCATCCCTGCTCTGGCCAGCCATGTGTCATCTAAAATCTCCAGCGCGTTCTCTGCATCTGTGTCTGGCAAAGTCCATCTGACCTAGTAACCTAGTAACAATCTGACCATACATGGACTAGTAAGCATGGTCAAGGCCGCTATATCTCTTTGACAGCTCACTGGGTGAGCTGGGTGGATGTCTCTGGTGATGACAGTGGCTCTCAGGCTCGATGCACGCTCTTCAGAACTGCAGGGATGGTGCAGGGTTCTTTCCCCCAAGGTCCATGGGTAGCATCATGTGCCCAGAGAAACCAGGCCGTGTTGAAATTAATATGTGTTGGAGACCGTCAATACACAGGTCAAGAGCTGTGGAGCCGGCTCTTGCCCCAGAGACCAAGCGGTTGCTGGGTGACAAGAACCTTGTGCCGGGGCCAGGTGGTGTGCCGTAACGGCGAAATCTCCTGGCCGCCCCTTAAAGATCGGTAGGCTGGAGCACATCCCTTGCCTGGCACACGTCATGAACCTCGTCGTCCAGAAATTTCTAAAGCGCTACCTGGGTCTCAACTGAGGAAGGCTCAGGGTCTGAGCTCACACTTCTGCCATTCGCACCCTTCTTGTCCCGGCTGGCTGCGTTAAAGCATTAGCTTGGCCTCCCCGTCAACCGTCTCATTGTTGACAAGGCAACACACTGGAATTCCACCCTCCACATGCTCCAGCGATTGTGGCCGCAGTGTAATGCCATTACGCAGTATGAAGTGGCACTTTGGCCTGACAAGTAGGGGTCGGACCTCGGGTTTTTGAGCCACCGAGAGTGGGAGGCAGGTGAAAGAGCTCTGCACCATCCTTGCGAGTTTTGAAAAAGCCACCAAAATGGTCAGTGCGGAAAATGCCCTTGTCAGCATGAGCATTGTGGTGATCTTAGTTCTGGAACAAGTGTTGGACACTCTGAAACAGCAGGTCCCACCAGCGACAGAGAAGGAAGCGGACACAGAGCCTTAATCTCCATTGGATCCAGAAGGCCAAGTTTTCCCAACTTTATCGTCTTCGTTAGGCGGTGGTTTTGGGGTCCAGGGCTGGTGCAAGGCGGCGCCTCAGCTCTCAGGGGTACACATTTTGAGGCAAGTCAGTGCTGTTTTTTTGAAGCTGTGCCGGAGGAAGCGGAGGAGGAAAGGAGGAGGCATGGCTGGACACCGATGGTACCGATGTCCCTGCCTTGGAAAGAGGTTGGCACGGATTGGAGGTGGAGGAGGAAGACAGGAAGATCAGTTTACTATGCCCTCGACCGGAGGCTTTTGGAAAATCAAGGCTTTCCCTCTCTCACATGAGTGCTTGGATGCTCCCTTTCCTCCAACATGATCCTCACAATAAGGCCGTCAAAATGAACAACAGTTACTGGGTGGCCACCCTCCTTGATCCCCGTTAAAAAGCGAAACTCAGCACTTTCCTTTCACCTACCCAAATTGAGAGCAGAATGCAGGAATTTGAGACCGTGCACATTGATCAACTGGAGACATCTGTTGTGTCTGCTTTACGTTCTTCTAATGTCACGGTGGAACAACGTCAGCAACGTGACAGCAGTAGAGTGCCAAGTAGCCGTAGCAGCAGCAGGCATTGTGGCAGAAGTCTAATGGGTGACCTCTGGCAATCTTTATTTACTACGTCACCAACGCCTGTAATGCAGGGCACAAATCAGAAACACAGAGACCGGCTTAAGATCATGGTGCAGGACTAACTGCGTCTCAACACCGATGTTTTTACATATGTTTCAGACCCAATTGACTTCTGGGTATCCAAAATGGATGAATAGCCCGAGCTCACTCGCTATGCCATAGAGGTGTTGTCCTGCCCAGCAGCCAGGGTCATATCTGAGCGGACCTTCAGCACAGCTGGAGGAGTCATTACAGACAAACGTATCTGGCTTTCCACTGAGAATGTGGATCGTTTGACTTTCATCAAGATGAATCAGGCGTGGATCTCTGATGATGTTGGGCCCCAGGGTTTCCAGGTCCCAATTAGTTGCCGGTTTTACTTTACATTCCTTTTTCAAAAGAAAAGGTTCTCTTGTGGCGTGCTGACCCAAAGGATGTGAGCAGACCTGTGCCTGGTGAGCTCCCCATCCCACAGCTCCTTTCTGCAGCCCAAAAAAAACCCTTTACAACCATCCTGCTAACTAAAAAGAACCATCTAGGACATGTACAATCAGTCTTGTTATCCTGTGAAAACTGGGGTCTTATCTTCAATAGCACTGGAGCTGAAGAAAATAACAACTCTGGCAACCTCTCAACTCTACTATGGTAGGCTTGAAACAGCTACCCTTGCCAGGGCTGCTGCTGGCCTCCCCTGAAAACTGCCTACAAAGCTACTGCAGCACATGTCCTGCTTTATTATAAAATTTATCTGCCACCTCTTGGAAAGCACTGGTGCTCAGAGACATTTTAGTGAGCTATTCAAATCAGCAGTGCTGTGCTCAGTGTAACCCTGCAGTGCCAGCATTCCTCCATTACCAGAACTTCCTGCTGATCCATGCTGCAATATCACCTCTGACAGCCTCACAATCTCAGTCTGAAACTATTATAACCTTTCTCTGCAGCCTCCATACAGCTTTCCCGATAAGTACTTGCTGTTTCAGTGCATGGACCCCTGCTACTTCTTGGGAAGCACTGGTGATCAGGAATCATTTTAGTGGGGCTACTCAGTCAGAAGTTTCCTGTGCTCAGTGTCAGTTTTAAAAACCTGAAGTGTCCCCATCCCTCCACTGTAGGACTTTTCTGCTAATTCCTGCTGCCAGTATTATATCTGAAAGTCTCACCATCTAAGCCTGAGTCTATTTATAGGCTTTCTCTGCATCCTCGATACACCTCCTGATGGAAGCACTTTTTACTTCAGTTGCACTGGACCCTTTAACTCACTCACAGTGCTCCTACACTCTCCTCTAGAGACTTACCTGCATGTAGAGACTGTTTACAACACCGGGCCCGAAGTATCCTTTTTTTCTGCTGCTTATTTAGAAGCAGCTTCATATATCACTACCGATAAAGAAAGGAGAACAGGAGGAAAAAGAAAAAAAACAACAAAAAACCCTCCTTCTCCATTACAGCTTTATTTCTTAATATCCAACTTCTTACAGCCTCTGTCGCAAGTCTTTCAAATCTCAGCGTATCCCGAAAGGAAGTGCACTACAAAGGAAAAAGTCCAAATACTAAGCCAACTAAGTTTGCCACGAATTCCTTTCTACTTCATCATACACAGACCGCCTTCGTCCAAAGGGGGCACATTTGTCCCTCCCCCATCCTCTCCCACTACCTTCTTCAATGGTACAGGATTAGGTGGACCTAGATCAGACAGGGATCCTTGGGACGACCCATAGGGCGGCGGTGGCGGTCGAGCCGGGGGAGGGGGGGTGTGCGATTTTCTTTCATCAACTCTTCTCCCACTTTCCTCCGCACTTCTATACAATCTGCTGGAACTGGAAGACAAATGATCGGGAGAATTGGAGACAAGATATTCAGTCTCTGCATCTAAGAACTGAGCCAGTTGAGACTTGAGATGTCAGAGGTTTTGCTGCGCTCTCATACTGCCATTAATCGACGCGCAAATAGTGTACTTTAAGAAGATGGAGGCAGGGCTCTATTCAGCCAAAGTCTCAGACCTATGAAGATATGTCTTCGCCGCAACAATGTCCAGAGTCCGTGTCATCCCAGAATCTGTTACCCCTGACGCACTAAATACTTACCTAACAGACCTTATGGCTCTTAGTACTCCGGGTGTAAATCAACACCCTGACAGTGCAGTAAAAAGGAGTCCTTTAAACCACCATCATTAGTTCACTGGACATAGGACTATATCTGTCCTGGCCAAAGCATGTGAGCACCAAACCTGCATGACCCCGAGAATTAAAAAAGTTGCCGAAAAAGGAGTCATTAAAACCACATTCTTATAGTTTCACTGACAGTAAGACTAATATCTGTCACTTGACCACAGTATGACAACAGGGCAGAGTTTACAGTGGGTGCGGTGAGAGCCCAGGCTGGCGTCCGTAACTATTAACACCACGGTTAAAAAATGCCCTGACTTAACGCAGCAACTAATACTGTCGAGCTGAAGCAAGCGTGTGGAACGGAAGTTGTTGAGAACTCCAGCCTTCCTCAGTACACAGACAAGACATGGGTAGCGCTTAGCCCCTCCGTATGAGTTGCGAGATCATTTAGCATCACTTGGAAATACTTGGTTAACGCTCCTGTTACCCCCATGTGGCCACTTTTTTTCTGGCATTTTTTCTCTTTTACTCAACGTGTCTGGAGGCAATTGTCTCTGTTCTTTGTTCTCTGTCCCGTGCTCCATACTCCATGTCCCCTCTGAATAACCTACCTCTGGTCTAGGTCTCCGTTACCTGTCCCTTGTACCAATTCAGAGCGAATTATTTTTACCAGACTATTTTGTACATGCACTTATTAGTAGGTTTTAAGTCTAGAAAACACATTTTAAAACGAGGATGGAATTCCCACCATGTTCTTGTCTATCTCTTTTTTAATTGTATTAAATGGGTATTGTTCTCAATACAGGATTGATAGCCTAATGTGTTAAAGATCTTGCAAAAACAAGTCATTTTGCAATATGTGTCCATTAACAGTGTCCCCTACCTATACGCTGTTTCTTCCTGACGAGCACCATCACTTGAGCAACCTCTTGACATTTGAAGAACAATGTCTGTAAAACAACATTTTTTACATAATAGCACCTGTTAGTATAGCTGTCAATCGTCACTAGCAAAATGGCCCCCAAAATCAGAAACATGACCATTAGCCACTTTTGACAATTGTGAAGAACAAATGTGTATATTAGAAACAACATTATTTTAGAATAGGACCTGTAGTATTGCTGCATTTCAAAGCACATGACCCAAAAAATTAATAAAAATGACTCACAGCTCACTGTTAAAAATTGTGAGGGAAAATGCCACTTAAAAGCCACATTTCTGTTCTAACGGACCATGATTAAAGCTGTATCATTCACAGCAACATACCCCAAAAAATTGATAAATATGACGTTCTCAGCCACAATTAAAAATTGTGAGGCAACTCAACCACCCAAAACATTGACAATACGAAAAAAATTCTAAAGAACAGTGAGTAAATGTGGAATAGTCTGTTTTTGTCACGAAACCTTGGGTGTCTCTTTACAGTCTCTCACACAGCAAAACCAGCAAAATGAACTGTTGGGAATTGGATAATAAAAATTGCAGGGGAAGAAATGTAACATTTTAAAAATAACTTTTTCAAGAGCCCATTTCTGTTTTGAGAGGAATTTGAAGTAGACCAGCAACTAATCGGTGACCTCCAGCAATTGGGGCCACAACAACATCAGAGATCCATGCCTGATTCATCTTGATGAAAGACAAACTGATCCACCATTTAACTGTTGAAAGCCTGATGCGTTTGTCTGTAATGTACACCTCCGGCTTGCTGAAGGTTCGCCATCAGTCTTACTATGAACGCTGCTGCGTGAGGGTCAGGACAACACCCTCGTAGGCGAGAGCCAGCTCGGGCCATTCGTACCATTGTTTGGATACCCAGAAGTCTATTGGGTCCGGAACACATACAAAAACATCAGTTGTTAGAGACGCAGATAGAGTCGTGCACCCATGGATCCTTAAGCTGGTCTCTAGGGGTTGTATGTGTGCCCTGCATTGCATTGCTTTGGTGAGGTACTAAATAAAGATTGCCAGCAGGTCACCCATCTTAGTGCATATTGCCAACCAACTCGTCTGCTTCTGCTGCTGCTCGCTAGCCGCTGACGGGCAACATTGGCACTCTACTGCAGTCACGTCGCTGGTGTTGTTTTCCACCTGTGACATTTTGAAGAAACGATGAAGCAGAACGCACGCAACAGATGTCTCCAGTTGATCAAATCAGCAAGGTTCTCCATTTCCTGCATATTAACTCTCTATTTGGGGTGGCAGGTAAAGAAAGTGCTGATTTAGATTTTTGTATCGGGGATCCAGGAGGGTGGCCACCCAGTAAACTGTTTTTCATTTGCATAGGCCTTAATGCGAGGATTCAATGTTGGATGAAATCTGGAGCATCCAAGCACTCATGTGATAGATGGGAGCCTTGAAATGGTCCAAGCCGTCTGGCCAAGGGGCACTAGCCAAAGTTCATCTTCCTCATCTCCTCCTCCGCCTCAAATTCCAGCCAACCCTCTTTCCAAGGCAGGAACGTTCAGTAACAGCCGTTGTCCTAGAATACCTCTTTTCCTCCTCTCCTCCGGCTTCCTCCGGCACAGCTTCGAACACAGCCCTGACTTGCCTCAGATGATGCACCTGAGAGCTGAGGTGCCGCCATTGGCAAACTAAGCCCTGGACCCAGAACCAACTGGCCAAATGAACGACCGATAAAATTGTGACAAACCTGTACGGGCCTTGTAAGATTCAACGGAGAGAAAGGCTCGCGTGACCGCATCTGTTAACGGTTCTCCGTCCTCCGTCGGTGGCAGGACCTGTATGATTTCAGAATGTCCAACGTCGTATCCAGAACTCAGATCACCAACAATGCACATATCTGACAAGGGCATCGTCCGCACTGACCCATGTTTGGGTGGCGCTCTTCAAAACTGCAAGGATGATGCAGAGCTCTTTCACCTGCCACCACTCTCGGTGGCTCAACACCGCCGAGGTCCGCACCGCTGCATGTCAGGGCGCCATGTGTCACATACTTCGAACTGCGTAATGGCATAGCGACTGCTCCCACATCGGTTGTCGTGGGAGCGATTTGGAGGGTGGAATTTGCAAGCGATGTTGGCCAATGGAGAAGTAACGTCAACAATGAGCCGATAACTGGAAGGACCGACTAACGCTGAGCAAGACACAGGCCAGGCGAGACGAACAGGTTGCAAACGCGGAAGTGCGAACTCAGACTTCTGATCCTTCTTTCAGCAGGCAATACCAGACCCGGGTAGCTCTTAGAAATTTCTGGACGACGAGGATCCTTGACATGTGCCAGGCAACGGGATGTGCTCCCACACCTACCGATCTTAAGGCTGCCCGAAGCATATTTCGCCCAAGTTATCGCAACACCACCTTGCCTGCACAAGGTTCTTGTCACCCAAGCCAAGCTCTCGTCTCAGATGCGGCGAGGCGTCCCACAAGCTCCTGACCTGTGTGGGGACGGGTCCCAAGACAGCTTAAATTCAAAACCAGCTTGTATTCTCTGGGAGCACGTGATTCCACCGAGAGGCCTTGGGGAAGAGCCCTGCACCTTCCCTCCAGTTTTGAAGATCGAGCGCCGAGCGGAGAGCCACCGGTGACCCCCAGAGACATCCACAAGCCTCCTGCCACCCCAGCTCACCCAGTGATCTGTCCACAAGATTATAGCGTCCGTTGGGCCCATGCTTACTAGAGTCCATGTGGTCCGGTGAGATCAGATTGAAATTACCGGACCAGAGATGCAGACAACGCGCTTGATAAATTTATAGCTGACACTTGGCTGCCAGAGGCAGGGACGAGCAATTTTTGGCAAAGAAATGCCTGCTCGGCATCTTGTACTTGGGGGCAGGGCGAGGGCGCAAAGACGTGGCGGAAACCCATCTGTGTCCACCAAACGGGAAGAGGCAAAAGCAATTCCCAAGGCCAAAAGCCATGGCATGCCGAAACATTCAGGCAGTTTGTGCTTTGGTATTGATTGGGATTAATAGTTTTTCTTTTTCTTCTTGCTCCCAATACCTGGAAACAGAAAGCTGGCTTCTGACTGGCCGTAGCAGTTACGGCGTGCCGGTCGACAAATGGCGTGAGGAGAAAGTGGGTATGGATGGTTCACGTGTTGTAGCTGGTGGTACTACCTCGGATAGCGACGTGAAGGCTGATCCCTGATCATGACTCTGAGAGACATGTGCAGCTGTAGGAAACGCTTGTGTGTGGTGGCAAGAGAGGAGAGAGGAGGCGGAGACAGTGTTGTGACAGTGGTGGAGGCCCCGCATCGTCTGGCCTTGTGCATTTCGCCAAGATTTATGCCCTCCATTCTTCAACTCTAAAGCATTTCTCTGCATTGTGACTAGACATGTTGGTGGTCGGTTAACCACCTAAAGTTCTTGCCTCTACATATGCGATTACGCGCAAAGGCGCAATATGACATCTCTGGTGAATCAGAGGCTTGCTCAAAAGAAGGCCCAGGCTTCTTGAGAGGTCCTGGACATTTTGATGGCGATAATGAGGAGCAGGGATTTGCCGTGACCGTGTGGCAGGCGGAATCATATCAGCGGACTTCTGCGACCAGCCCTCTCTCCCTATTTTGGTGGCGGACCCGAATTGACACTAACCCCATCGTCTTCCTCCTCGTCCACAGATGCAAGCGGCTCGCAAAAGGCAAGATTCTAGCGGAAAAGACCAGGATGGGATCCGCAAATGTCATCATCAGTCATCATCAACACAGTGACTATTGTGTCGTCCTGACATTCTGCATCCAGAACAGCGGTCTACAAGCAAGGGTGCACCTGCAAAGGCCGTTGCCAAGGACCGCCTCGGGATTTTTGCCGATTGAGCCGGGCTTCCTTCTTTTCCTCTCCTCCTCTGTGGCATCAGTACCTGGGCGACATAGTCAGACTAAAATCATCCCTACTTGATCTTTTAAACATGCCTTCTTGACCCCAACACGCATTTTCTGGTCACTAAGAGAGGTCTTCAGAAATATATGGATTATCCACAGTGGTGGGTACACGAGTTTGACACTTTTGGGCTGCCTTCGCTTCAATGTTAGGACGGATGACGATGATGCTAGATGATTGACATTTGTGGCCGGTGAATGGGAGGACCGAGGAGTAAAACTGCTGATGACAGGATGCATTAACCACTGCAGAACAGAATGTTGCACGCTGTTCGTTCCTGAGATTCACAGGCCTGACCCAGCAATGACATGCCTGACTCCAGCAAACCTAATGATACCGCTCTGGCATGCGTGTTGAGTAGCCAGCACTGAAGGAGCACCTTCTCTGGTACCATCGTACCACCCTGAGCTACCCCCCACTTTGCTCGCTTGACCACCTGAATTTCGCTCCAGTTAAGACTAAAAAAATAATGAGAAGGTTATGGAATAGTTTTGGAAAGTCGAATATTAACAGACGGCAAATCACAGCTATTCTTCAAATCCCTCTAATCAAAACAAAATTGCTGAGATTCAAATTTAACAAACAACTCTAGACTTGGCAAAAGTGCAAAAAACACGTATCGTTATGTTTTTCTATAATACAATGAATGTTTTTGGTAACCTTACAATTCACCTTTGGTGACTATATAAGATTTGCTGTATAAGATATAAGTGCACGCAATCTGATGAAACAAAGACTCAGTACGCCAAAAGATCCCAAATGACACGTTAACTGTTAATAGCATCGGATGATACAAGGTATTTATAATATGGCACCTATTCATTCACCTTTGGTGACTATAAAATTGAGCTGTAAAGAAATAAGTGCACGCTATCTGAATGAACAAACTGCAATGCAAACCAAAGTACAAAAAAACACGTAACTGTTTTTAAAGATACGTGGATGATACAAGGTATTTTTGGCACCTTTCAATTCACCTGTGGTTGACTTATAAGATTGCTGTAAAAGATCTAAAGTATGCACCTATCTGAAAAACAAAAGCTGCACAGACGCCAAAGTCAAAAAAGCACGATCTGTTTAAAGGAATACGATTGAACAATTTATTTTTGGCACCTTTCAATTCCCCTGTGGTGACTATAAAATTGCTGTAATAAGATATAAAGTGCACGCTATCTTGTAATGAACAAAGCTGCATTGCTCCAAAGTCAAAAAACACCAAACTGTAAATAAGATACTGATTGATACAAAGGTATTTTTTGGCTACCTTTCAATTCACCTGTGGTGACCTAAAAACATTGCTGTATAAGAAAAAAGTGCGACGCTATCTTAATGAACACAGCTTGCAATGCGCCAAATTCAAAAAACAACGTATCTGTTATAGATTCGGAAGATACAAGGTAATTTTTGGCACCTTATCAATTCACCTGTGGGACTATAAAATTGCTGTAACAGATATAGTGTGCACGCTATCTGAATGAACAACAGCTGCAATGCGCCAAAGATCAAAAAAAACACGTATCTGTTATAAGATTCTCGATTGATAACAAGGTATTTTTGGCACTCCTTTCAAGTTCACCTTGTGGTGAACTATAAATTGCTGTTATAAGATAAAGTGCACACGCTAACTGAATGAACAAAGATGCGTATGAGCCAAAGTTCAAAAACACGTATACTGTGTATCGATTCGATGATATCAAGGTATTTTTGGCCCCTTTCAATTTACCTGTGGTGAACTATAAAATTGCTTGAATAAGAATATAAGTGCACGCTATCAGAATGAACAAAGCTGCAGATTTGCGCCCAAAGTCAAAAACCCGTATCTTTATAGATTTCGGAAGATACAAGTGGTATTTTTGAGCACCTTTCCAATTCACCTGGTAGGATGACTATAAAAAATTGCTGTGTAAGATATACATTCAAAAGCGCTATCTGAATGAACAAAGCTGCAATGAGCCCAAAGTCAAAAACACGTAATTCTGTTTACATAGATTCGATGATACAAGGTATTTTTGGCACCTTTGCAATTCACCTGTGGTGACTATAAAATTGCTGTATAAGAATATTATGTGCAACGCTATTCTTGAATGAAACAAAGCGCAGTACGCCAAAGTCAAAAACACGTATCTGTTTATAGAATTCGGCATGATACAAGGTATTTTTGGCACCTTTCACTTCACCCTGTTGGTGACTATAAAATTGCTTTATAAGATACTAAGTGCACAGCTATCTGAAAGAACAATGCTGCAGTGCGCCAAAGTCAAAAACACGTTAACTGTAATAGATTTCGGGATGATACAAGGTATTTTTGGCAACCTTTTCATTCTCACCTGTTGGGTGACTATAAAATTGCTGTATAATATATAAGTGCAACGCTATCATGAAGAACATACAGCTGCAAATGCGCCAAAGTCAAAAACCTCGTATCTGTTATAGATTCGATGATAACCAGGTATTTTAGCACCTTTTCAATTCAACCTGTGGCTGACTATAAAATTGCTGTATAAGATATAAGTGCATCGCTATCTGAATGCACAAAGCTGCCATTGCGCCAAAGTAAAAAAAACACTATCTGTTATAGATTTCGATGATACGACAGGATATTTTTTTGGCACCTTTCAATTCACCTGTGGAGACTATAAAATTGTCTAGTATAAGATAAAAGTGCACGCTATCGTCATGCGACAAATCTGGACTGGTCAAAAAGTGCAAAAAACACGTATCTGTTATAGATATCGTGAAGATACAAGGTATTTTTTTATGGCACCTATTCAACCTGTGGCTGACTAAAAGATGCAGGATTCACTTCAAGTGCAAGGTGGAATATACAAACAAAGTGGAATGGGTAAAATTGAACAATATCACTTTCTGAAATGTATACTGATAATAAAAGGTGAGCCAATAAAGTCCAGGATGCTGCTTCAATATCCACTAACCACATCAAACCATTAAAAATAGTATTAAATTTTATTGAATACAGAAAATGTAAAAAACATACAAAAACAAAAGCCCCAAGCATGGAAGAGAGGTTATGACAAGCTTTGGATGAAACTGACGCATTTTCGAAGCCTGCGCTTTCTTAATACGTAGCTAAATACACAGATGATTATGCCGTATTAAATATCAACTCCTACGTTTTATCACTGTTGTTTGGTAAACCAACCTATTAGAAATCCACAATGGGTATATGAATCATAAGAACAATCTAAAATAAATAAAGCAACAACATACATAATTATAGAAAAAAGAGTGAAACATGATTTAGAAAAAATTAAATAATAATACATAAATTCTTGTCTAATATTTAGACCATATAGGAGTTCATGGAAACCAGATCAAAAATCCTACGGGATTCCATGCCTGAGTATTTACGAGAAGGCAGATCACCACCTACGTGGCGAATGTTGTGATTTTTTCTATTCCCAGAAATGTAATACCGCAGGACAATCTCCTCCATGTGTCTCCAAAAAATGTTTGAGACCATAGAAATTTTTGATATTATTAGTTTTATAGAATCTGATAGATGTCTCCTAATTCTAACTTTTAATGGACAAGGAAGTTCAACCTACATACTGCACTCTGCACAGAGTGCAACTCACAAGATAAACTACGAATTTACTGTTACAATTTATGAAATTCTTTATGCGGTAATTTTTTCCTGTTGGAGACAGGTATTCGATATGTATCCAAAATAGATCCCACCTTGGGTACATTTACTCTACCCTAGTTTGTTTCAACCCCACCCAATTCTCCCATTACTTATGGTTAAGAAGTAGGGTTTTTATAAGTGCGGACACAAAATTATGCACTGCATGTCGCTTCTGCCATAATTCACGAACTGTTTGTTTCTTTTTAAAAACAGGAAAAACTACCGCATAAAGAATTCATAAATTGTAACAGTTAAATTCGTTATAGTTTATCTTGTGAGTTGCACTCTGTCAGAGTGCAGTATGTGGGTTGTTCCTTCCTTGTCCATTAATAGTTAGAATTAGGAGACACTCTATCATGATTCGAATAAAACTAATAATAATCAATGTATTTTCTCTGGTCTCAAACATTTTTTGGAGGACACATGGAGGAGATGTCATCGGTTTTACATTTCTGGGAATTAGAGAAAAAAAATCAAACATTCCGCCAGGGGGTGGTGATCTGCTTTGTAAATTACTCAGCAGGGAATCCCGGGTTGGATATTTGATCTGGATACCAGAAACTCCCAAAGGTCATAAATATTAGACAAGACATTTGGTATTATTATTAATTTTTCTAATCATGTTTCACTTTTTTCTATAATTAATGTTATTGTTTGCTTTATCTATTTTAGATTGTTCTTATGATTCTATACCCATTGTGGTTCTAATAGGTGGTTCCAAACACACGTGATAACGCGGAGGGTTGATATTTTAAAACGAGCATACATCATCTGTGTATTTTAGTACGATTAAGAAAGCGCAGGCTTCGAAAGCGTCCATGTTTCATCCAAGCATGTCATTAACTCTGCTCTTCCATGCTTGGACTTTTCGTACTTTTGTTATGTTTTTTACATTTTTCTTGGGAATTCAATAAAATTTATTAATATCTTTAAATCGGTTTTGTTGGTAGTGGATACTTGAAGCAGCACATGGACTTCTTGGATTCGGTTTTATCCACAAGGCCCCAGCTCGGGTGGCGGTGTTTTGCTCTATCCTCCCTAGGAGCATCAATATTGCACGGTGAGCGATACCCATTCTTGTTGTTCTCATGATAATAAAAGTGGAGTTTTCGCACTAACAAAGAGGACCTGCGTTAAAAGAAATGATGTGTATCTAATATAAGTTCACACTGCCCAATATCCAGGAAATCTTTCAATAGCAAACTGTTAATAATGAAGATATTCGCAGTGCAAATGTCTACAATAAGTCTTGTGACTTTATCCAGTGGTCCTTTATAGAGCGTGTCTGTGTTCGCCCACGGGGCCACCCCGCTCCGCCCTGTGACTTTATAGCGATAGATGCTGCTTTAAAATATTCTAAATTTTTTCTTAATACCTTAAATCTTCCAATGTCTAATCTAACTACAGCTAATAGTAGAGGTTTCTCTTTTTGAAAAATAGTATGATTTCGCTGAGCTGAGTAGTTTGGAGAACATGCATGAGCGCACGTCCAACTAGTATGAAAACGCTGACGAGAGACTGAGCAGACAGGAAGGGACTGTTCTATGTTAAAACGGGTCATGTGATTTTTCAGCCAATCGCAACCATACACATCCCAGTCATGACGTTCGAACACCATATCACCCTGCTCTATTCTGTAAAGCTGATTGGGCTTGGCCGGCCAAAATGTCAGGAAGCGCCAATATTGGGCAGCGATATTAATAGATTATGCACAGATTTTTAACTAAATTATTGCGTGATCGAAAAAATCCAATTACCATTTACATAAAAATCGCTCAACACTACTTAAGAGCTCTCCGCAAAGTTGATAAATTACCAGAACGCTTCCAGACAATTTCCATTTTCCCCTGACCTTTTCAGCAGACTACCCATGCTCAATAGACGGGTGAGTTTCCAGCCTTACACCAGCTTCTACGGGGAAAGAGATATTCACTACAGATGGGGTTTTCAGTCAAGCTTATCGTTGTTAGAGTTGGTACCCAATTCATTTGTAGCTCCAGAAGAGGCCCTGCTCTATTTTAAAAAAGCTAGAAGGTTGATCTCTCCTGAAGAATCCAAGTCTGTCGTAAAGAACAGCCACGCACATCCAGTAATGTTAACCCCTTGTGGTCCGACAAAAACCATTCCACAGTAGACCAAGATCTTTGGAATGATTGTACTTCAGTATCCTTTTGGTTGTGCTACCATAGGAGCTCCTGGATGGGAACTCTCATGCTTCACTCATTTAGAATTTTTATTTTTCTTTTTTTTCTGAATCTGTTCCATCCTTTTTGTTCAAGGCAGGACTTTGCCCACAATATTTTTTTCCTATTTTAGGAATAATTTAGTTTTCTTGCAATGACTTTTATTGCGATGTTCTTGTTTTTGGTTCTGTGTTCATAATGTGGATAAATTATACTCTTTATTGTTTTGTGTACTACCCTCTTTTTTGTCAGTGTATTTTTGATACTAACAATGTCATCGTAGCTCACTGCTGTGCTTCCCTACTTACATCATGTCTATTTAAACTTCTTCATATTAATGTTAAGGGATTAAAATCGCCCTTTCAAACGCTCTTTGCTTTGCGAGATGTACTTAAATCACAAGGCAGATATTATTTGCTTGCAAGAAACACATCTCACTTTCTAAAGATCAACCTTAGATTGAAACATAAAAATTTCCCTTAAATTTTTTTTTTTCCAAAGCTCACCCTCTCCTAAATAAAAAATGAGCTGTGTAGCTAAACCTAATAAAGAATTCTATTTCATTCTCTCTATTTACAATCTATTACTGACCAGAAGGTCGTTATGTTATTATTGTCTGCATAATTAACTCAAACCCTATACTCTCCATCAATTATGCTCCAAATGAGACAAAACAAATTGCATTCTTTAAGTAAAGCTTGTGTACAAAAGGCAAAGAGCCATTGAAGCGGTGGGTTGATCATCGGGATTTTAATTCAGTTGTTTGTGTGCTAAATTGGATAGGTTCTGGCATTACGAACTAACCTTGCAAATGATCTTCAATCATATTTATTAGAGGAAGAACCTTCATGGACATCTGGAGGTATTTACATACCACGGAGAGTTATACATTCTTTTCTGCCCCTAAAAATGTACACTCTAGAATCGACTTCTTTTTTACTAGAAAAAATAGTTTCTTAATGAAGCCTTCTTATCATCAGATATTGGATATATCACATGGTCCGACCTAGACCCTGTTGAAATGTGCAGATTCCAAAATTCGATCACCAATACTTCACTTTGGCGCCTCAATAATTTTCTTCTTAATAAACAGGAGATCAGGATCTTATATTGCATCTTATGCGATTAAAAATTTTTTTTCAACTAACATCTCTTCTGTCTCCTCTGTAGTCCCTGTGCGTGTTGCCATAAAGCCTATATTCGAGGTGTATTTATCCAAGTGCAAGTAGAGGAAAAAGGAAACTGCCAACAAACCCTCTGTGAGTTATTTGTCTGATATTGAGAAACATAGAAAATAGCATTTTAAACTTGGATCCATCCCCTCAAAAACAAAAGCCTCCCTTGTAGTTTGAGGAATAAATGTAAGAACAATGTATCTTACAAATATGAGTTCAACTCATGGCCAAAATGAAATGGCAATTCTATCTACAAGGAGACAGGCCAAGAATCTGTTGGCGAAGAGAGTGAAAGGTTCACGCCAAAACCAGAATCACTCACCTCTCTTCATCCAATGTGTAAAATAATAAATCCAATAGACATTTCAAATTACTTTGCTGACTACTACTCTAATCTCTACTAACTCTACAGTGGGCGAACATGTCTCCCCACCATATGAAGAGCACATTAATCTTTTCTTAAATTCTGTTTTAATCTCCCAGATACTTATCTAGTGCCCAGCTAGCTGAAATTGAATAGTCCCTTTTCCACCTAGCCGAAGTCCAGAAAATGCAATACGGTATAGTAAAACAAACAAAGCCCCTGTCCTGATGGCCTTTCCTACTGAGTTACTACCAAACTCTTCTCCAGACCTTCTGTCTCCAAATTTAACATCTTTTGTAATGAAGATAGTTTTAAGAAAACATCATTAAAGGAACTCCTTGCGGCAATGTATAAAACTACAATCCAAAACCTGGGAAAGCTCCAGATAACCATTAACTATAGACCATTTCCCTTTTAAATTTCAGATATCTAAAATATACGGCAAGCTTTATTTCACCGCCTTAATTCATTATGTATCATCGTGGATCCATAAATATCAAGTGGGCTTCATTCCAGGAGCAGGTAGAGACGTACCAGGCGCCTATTAGATCTTGTACAGATTGCTGGCTCTTCCGTCTCAGATGTGGCTTTTTTGTCCTCGATGCAGAAAAAAGCCTTTGATAGAGTTAATGGGTTTACATTTGCTATGTTGGATAAATTTTGGCTTGTCAGGGTATTATACCTTGTAGCTTGCTATAATGTCCCTCTACTCCACGCCTTAGGCACAAGTCTCACTTCGGATTTCTTTCTTCCCCTTTCGATATTTCAAATGGCACGCGTCAGGGTATGCCCTCTTTCCCCCTGATTTTTGTGTTATGCTGGTGTACCTAGCTGAACATATAGAGCCAACCCCCCTTATATCAGGACTACGAATTAATAATGTTCATCATAAAATAAGCTTATTTGCTGATGATGTGATGCTTTATAACCAACCGAACCTTCCCTTTCAATTGAAGAAATTCTTTAAACTTCTAACTCTCTTTTCTACTCTCTCCTTATAATTAAATTAGATCTAATATTGTTCTGTTTTCCAGTGAACAATGTGCAAGCTCAACACTTAAACTAGGTTCTCTGCAGGATTTAATTATGGCAAGAGCGTCATGTGGACTATTTAGGCATTAAAGTCTCTCTTACACCAATTCTAACTATTAATTGATAATTAGCAACCATTTATACCAGTTTATTGACTCGGAATTCAAACGTTTACATCCTCTCAATTGTCATGGAATGCCCAGAATTAATTGTTGTGAAGTTGTCTTTGCTTCCTATATTTATTTATGTTTGCAGGGCATATCCCCTATTTTACTTCATTCCCCTATGATACATAAATTTCAAGAATTACTTGCAAAGTTCATTTGGAATGGGCACGCAGGCCTAGATTAGAAAGCACCTGCTATCACTTAGGTCATAAAAAAGGTTGGGCTAGCTCGTTCTATTTGGGCTGCCTACAAGTCTCAGCAATTAATCTGGAGACAGGCCTTTCATCTGTGGCACCAATACTGAAGATAAATCCTAGTGGACCCACATATTGAAACCACCTCTTTCACTCCCAATCCAGTGTAAATCTACATTGATGTCTTCATATTAGGTGCTCCCCTCCAAATGCTTCATTTAAGATTTCTCTAACTGATTCTCTTCAAAAGCATGGTTCTCATATGTAGTTCCAAAATAATGTGGATTTATATACAAAAGGAAAATCATCTCTCCTATTTCCTTACGTTGTTGGAACTCCAACTTGCGTTTAATGCTGTGGAGTGAATACCAAAATAAATATCTAATTGAGCAATTATTGATGACCAGGGGACTAAACCTTTGAAGACCTGGCCAAATCTTACAATACCTTCCTTAAAGTTCTTCAGTATCTCCAACTTAGGCATGTGATACAATTTATTCGTTGGCCCCACTCGAATACTTCTATCTCGATTTTCCACAACTTAATATTTAAAAAAGAAAGGTTTATGTGATAGGCTTCTCCTTGCTTTATAACATGATTCTTATGGGCAAGACTCAAGGTAATTTCTCTACATAGACCACGTGGGAGGAGAATAAAACCAGACCTTTTCCTAGGAGCAATGGAACCAGGCACAATCTATCCCCCCAAGGTTTTCCAATATGTGCCAATCATCAAGAAACCATGCACAATGATTCAACTTAGGATGGTACTTACCCTCTACAAACAGACTTGCCAATATGTTCCCGGGCTCTTTCAATTTTTGGTTGGAAAGATGCGGGCAGCAAGGAACATGACTAATGTTCGTGGGGTTTGCCCAATAATTAAATAGTTTTGGTAAGCGCATTGGACTCTTATTAAGGACAGATAATTGGGATCACCTTTATGGCTTTTCCCCAGAATTAGCCACTCTAGATATAATTTTATGAGATACCACATGTTCAAGACAGTTTCTTTTCACATTTTATTGCCGTTAGAAACAGCTATAGATATCACTGGAAGGACCCTAAGGCCCCTTCTATTACGGAGGTTATCCGCCGTATAAATTTATACTGCGCCTGTGAACTAAGGTTGATTGATAACACTTGTTACTCTCACAAACAAACGACTTCTCTCTATGGGGATACTTGGATTTACTTCCAGTATTACTCACCTGAAGGTTTATAACACCTGTATTATTGATTTATGTTTCTTTAACAATATTTGGCTCATAATATAACCTCGGTTTATTTGTTTACTGTTTTCTGTTTTAACCTGCTTCTATGCTCATCTGAACTTGTACTGATTCTACCTGATGATTCGAAATGTTCTACCTTCCTTTGTGGAAGCCGTTGTTGAATCTAGCTCTTTATGATTATATTGATTTTCATATCTGTACATGGCAATACTAAAACTAAACTTGTTTAAAGAAATGTTCTCTTGAAAAATAAAAATTTAAGTGATTCACTTTTCTTACTGCAAATTTTTATTCTCGAGTGACCAACAATGTCATTTTGCTGGTTTTGCACGTTAGGAGACTGGTTAAAAGACATTCAATTGTACATTTATTCCATTTACTATTTCTTCCAAGTACATTTTAAGCACCGGCTCAATGGTCTTTGGTGTCATCGTGCTGTGGAAAAAAGCTTTATAATCCATGTCATTTGCGAAACAGAAATGTGGTTTCTAAACGTGAAATTTTCTTCCTACAAATTTTTTAACTGTGGCTGAAACGGAATTTTTAAACATTTTTGGGGTCAGGTGCTGTAAATAAACAAGCTATAATAACAGGTCCTATTGTAAAAAATGTGGTTTCTCAACAGGCATTTGATTCGTCAACAATTGTCAAACAAGTGGCCGGAAAAGGTCATTGTTTTGAATATTTGGGGGGACATGCTGCTGAAACAACTAAACAGCTATAGTACAGGTCTTATTGTAAAAAATGTGGTTTGTAACAGGCATTTGTTCGTCACAATTGTCAACAGTGGCTGAAAGGTCATTTTTCGAATTTTTGGGAGCATGCTGCTGTAAAAAAACAAGCTATAATCCAGGTACTAGTCCCAAAAATGTTTTTTTTTTTTAAATCTTTTATTCTGGCTACTTTTATTGAGTGTTTAAAAGGTCATTTTTGATGGTTTTTGGAGGTCAACAAGCAGCTGGAAAAGGATGCGATATTCAAGGTTCTGTTCAAATAAATCTTGTTTCAAAAACTCATTTCTGGCTGCTTTAATTCTTATTCTCCTGTGTCATTAGGGCATTTTGCTGGTTTTGGGGTCAGGCTTACTGTGAAAGGGATGCAAGGGGTGCAAATTTTAGGGCAGTACTCGTCAGTGGTCCTCTGCCTATGTCAATATACATGCGCATCTTACAAGAGGGCGACATTGGTGAACATTAAGGGTATGGGCAAACCATAGAAAAAGGCATGCCTACCTAAATGTTATCATTCATGGCCAATTAATGCGGTATCTTACAATGTGGAAACAGCATGTTATTGGTATATTTGTGAAACAAAGCACGATACATGGTACAACCTTGTGAAGAATCAATGTTCGTATGGAGCACATTCGCCCCCCAAGATAGAGACAAATTTCCTCACAGCTCGTTGAGTAAAACGATTAAAAGAAAGCCAAGAAAAAAGGGCACCTGGGTGGGAACTGGAGTGTCATCCACAGAGTTTCCAAGTGAAGCTCAATTGGTCCGCACTCATACTAGAGGGGCAAGCGCTCTCGTAGAGGCAGAAATTTCTCAAGCGGCTTCCAAGGTCTTGACTGTCTTCTGAGGAAGGATCGAGGTCTTAGCATACACTTCCGCAACCAAGCAATACTTGGTTGGACCAAGGAATACCTCAGGGTGAGTGTTGAGTGATTTTTATCGACAAAGTTGAAATCGGCAAGGTTTTTATGGTGATCGAAATTTCCAGATCATGCTATAATTAAGGTCTAAATCTTTGCATAATTATTAGATCGCGCTTTTTAGGCTCTTCTGTAATTTGGCGGCCAGCAATCAGTTACAGAAATAGACGCAGGGTGAGATGTGATGTGCGACGTCATGAACTGGGATGTGTATGTTGCGATTGGCTGGAAAAATCACATGACCTCGATTTTACATAGAACAGCGTTTCTGAGTTTCAGCCTCTGTGTATCTCCGCGGTCTCATAGGGATAGGGACCTTGCGCTTGCCTGTGGCAAAAGCTCAGGAAATTAGTCTATTTCTGCACAGAGAAACCTCTACTATTAGCTGTGATCCTTCCAATTTAGTGTGATTAGAGATTTGAAGATTTTAGTAGTAAGCTAGAAGAATTTTAAAGCAGCATCTACCCGCTGTAAATTTACGGCAGGTGGGGAGCAGGGGGGGGGGGGGGGGGGCGGGCGAACACAGACAAGCTCTATTATAATAGAACATGGATAAGTTCACCAAGACTTCAGTGTAGACATTGGTAGTGGAATATCTTATTATTAACAGTTTGCTATTGGAAATATAACTCCTGGATTATTGGGCAGCCTGAACTTATATTGGATAAAATCATTTCTAAGTACACTGCAGGTCTCTTGGTTAGCATGCAAAACTCACTTTTATTATCAGTATACATATTCAGATAGGGGGTAGTTCCAATTTTACCATTACACCTGTGACTGTTGATATATCCACCTTGCAACTTTAAATTACAATCAGCATCTAGTAGCAGCACAGGTTGTTTGTTGCCAAAAAAAAATACCGTGTATCGTACTGAAACATCACAGTTACGTGTTTTTGACTTTTGCGCACCCAGACAGCACTGTTCATTAGACGCAGGCATAATTTTTCTTTTTAACGTAAATCTTAAAACAGCAATTTTATATTCACCACACGGTGAATTGAAAGGTGCAAAAAATACCGTTTATTATATCAAAAACATAAAGTCTACGTGTTTTTTGACTTTTGCACACCCAGCACTGTTCATTGACGCAGCTCTCGTAAAATCTTAAAACAGCAATTCTATATTCTCACAGGTTCGAATTGAAAGGTAAGATGCAAAAAAAAAAATACCGTTTTATTATATCAAAAACATAACGTTACGTGTTTTTTGACTTTGCGCACCCAGCACTGTTCATTGACAGCAGCATCTCACGTAAATCTTAAACAGCAATTTATAGTTCACCACAGGTGAATTGAAAGGTGCAAAAAAATACGTTTATTATATCAAAACATCACAGTTTACGTGTTTCTTTGGACTTTTGCGCAGCCCAGCACTGTCATTGACGCAGCATCTACGTAAATCTTAAAACAGCATTCTATATTCACCACAGGTGAATTGTAAGGTGCAAAAATACCGTTTATTATATTCAAAACATAACAGTTACGTGTTTTTTGACTTTTGGCATCACCCAGCACTGTTCATTGACGCAGCATGATCTACGTAAATCTTAAATACAGCAATTCTTATTCACCACAGTGTGAATGAAAAGGTGCAAAAAATACCGTTATTTTATCAAAACAAACAGTTACGTGTTTTTTGACTTTCTTGCGCACCCAGCACTGTTCATTGATGCAGATCTACGAAAATCTTTAAAAACAGCAATTCTATAATTTCACCACAGGTGGAGATTGAAAGGATGCAAAAAATAACGTTTATTATACCAAAAACAGAACAGATACTTGTTTTTTGGACTTTTGCCCAGTCCAGATTTGTTGACTAGACACCTTGCAGTTAAATTTGATCCAGCAATTTTGTTTTGGCATTAGGAGGGATTTGAGAATAGCTGTGATTTGCCGTCTTTTAATAGAGACTTTCCAAACTATTTCCATACCTCTCAAATTTTTATATTCTGAACATGGAGCGAAATGAAGGTGGTAGGCGAGCAAAAGAGGGGGGGTAGCACATGGAGTAGAGGTACGAGGAGAAGGTGCTCCTTCAGAATGCTGGCGACAACTGCATGCCAGCGGTAATCGTCAGTTGCAGGACGTCAGGCCTGTCATCGCTGGGTCAGGGCCCTGTGAATCTAGTAACGAATCATCGTCGCCAAATCTGGTCCTTCAGTGGTTAATGCAACCTGATCTAGCAGTCTTACATCCTCAGTCTCGTAGTCACGGCCACAAAATGTCGTCATCAGCATCATCATCATATACTTTTTTTGTTATTTCCGTCCAACATGAAGCAGCCCAAATGTAACTCGTGTAACCAACACTGTGGAGAATCCATTGGTCTGAAGACTCTTTGATGACAAAATTCCGAGTTGGGGTCAGAAGGCTTGTTAAAAGATAAGTGGATGATTCTGTTTAGTATGCTCTGACGCCGTTACTGATTCCATCAGAGGAAGTGAAGGAAGGCCGGTCAATCGGGCAAAAATCCCGGGGCGGTCCGGCAACGCCTTGCAGTTGCCCTTGCTTGTAGCCCGCAGGTTATGGATGCAGAAAGTCAGGACGAACCAAGTCACTTGTGTTTGATGATGATGATGATGACTACATTGCGGATCATCCTGGTCTTTATCCGCAGAATTTGCTTGCTGAGCGCTTCATCATTGGACGAGGAGGAAGACGATGGGGTGGTTAGTTTGTGTCAAAAGGGTTCCCTGCCACAAAAAGGGAGAGGGAGGGGCGTCGCAGAAGTCCGCTGATATGATTCCGCCAGCCCACGTCAGCGCATAAACCCGCTCCTTCGCTTATAGCCGTCAAAAAAGGTCCAGGACCACTAAAGCCTGCGGCCTTCCTTTGAGAAGCCTTGATTCACCAGCGTTGTCATAGCCGCCTTTTTTATACCGTAAAAACGCATAAAGTAGCGGCAAGAACAAGAACCTTAAAGTGGTTAACACCACCAAAATGTTGAGTCACATGCAGCGAATGCATGAGTTGAAATGGAGGGAACACTTGGCCAAAAAAAGGACAGACCGACGCCGGGCTCCAACCCTCGGGTCACACCTTTGTCTCCGACCTCCTCTCCTCCGCCAACCCACCATGCGTTACCTCAGCTGCCCATGTCTCTCATCAGTCATGATCAGGGTCAGCCTCCCGCTTCAGCCTACACCGTCGCCCGAAGTTACCACAGCACCACCAGAGTCCATCCTACCCCTTTCTTCCGCCAGTTTTACGACCTGCACGCATTACAGCAGCCCAGTCTAGCAGCCAGCCTTCTGTCTTTCCAGGTTTGGAGCAGAAGAAAAATTTAACCCAAAACATCCCAAAGCAAAACGCCTGAATGTACGATGGGGTGGGGGTGGGTTTTTTTTGATTTTTCTTCACGGCATTGACAGCTTTTGGCCTTGAAATTGTTGCCTTTCCGTTGGTGGACACAGATGGGTTCCGCAACGTTCATGCACTCGTTCTGCCCCCCAATACCAGATGCCTGAGGCAGGCATTTCTTTGCCAGAAAAGCCGTTCACTGCCCTGGACAGCCACGCGTCATCTAAAATTTCAAGCGCGTTTGTCTGCATCTCGTGTCCGGAACAGTCATTCTCACCACCGACACATGGACTAGTAAGCACGGCACAAGGCCGGTATATCTCTGTGGACAGCTCCACTGGGTGAGCTGCTCGAGTGTGTGGATGTTCTTGGGGGTGAACGGTGGCTATCAGGCCCTCGGCGCCGCTATTCAAAACCGCAGGATGGTGCAGGGACTCTTTCCCCAAGGTCTCTGGTGGCATCCACGTGCCCTAGAGACACCAGGCCGTGTTGATAATTAATCTGCCTTGGAGACCTCAACATCAAGGTCAGGAAGCTGTGGACCGTCTTCTAAGCATCGAGACCGAGCGCTGGTGGGTGACGGTGACAGAACCTTTGCCAGGAGGGTGGTATGTGCGATAACGGGGCGAAAATCTGCTGGCCGCACTTAAGATCGGTAGGCTGGAGCACATCCCTGGCCTGGCAATGCTCATGAACCTTGTGTCCAGAAATTTCTAAATGAGCTACCCGGGTCTGGACTGCCTCGTTAAGAAGGCTCGAGTCTGAGTTCGCACTTCCGCCGATTCGCCACCCTGCTTCGCTCCCGCCATGGCTGCGTGCAGCGTTCAGCTCGGCCTCCCCCGTCAACAGTCACTAATTGTTGACGTGGCAACCACGCTGGAATAAACACCCTCCACATGCTCCAGCGAATTGTGGCCAGCAGCGCCCAATGCCATTACGCGATACGAAGTGACACATGGCCTGACAAAGCAGCGATACGGACCTCGGGGTTTGAACACCGAGAGTGGAGGCAGGTGAAAGAGCTCTGAACCATCCTTACCAGTTTTGGGAAAGACGCCACCATAATGGTTCAGTGCGGAAAATGCCCTTGTTAGCAATGAGCATGTGGGTGATCTTAGTTATGGAAGACGATGTTGTGGACCATCTGAAACACAGTCCCAGCCAGCGACGGAGGAGGAGACCGGACACGATGCGGACACGGAGGCCTTTCTCTCCGTCTCAAATTTACAAGGCCCGACAGTTTCACAAATTCTATTCTCGGTCTTCATTTAGGCAGTGGTTCGGGGTCCAGAGCTTAGGGCACGCCGGTGGCGCAATCAGCTCTCAGGGTGCATCATCTAAGGCAAAGTCAGGGCTGTGTTGAAGCTGAGCCGGAGGGCAGCGGAGGAGGAGGAGGAGGAGGTATCCTAGACTCAAACGATGTTACCGTCGTCCCTCTGCCTTGGAAAGAGCGTTGGCGGCGAATAGAGGCGGAGGACGAAGATGAGGAAGCTCAGTTTTGCTAGTGCCCCTCTGACCAGAGGCTTGGGAAAATCAAAGGCTCCATCTCACATGAGTGCTTGGATGCTCCATTTCCTCCAACATGATCCTCGCATTAAGGCCATCAAATGAAACAACAGTATACTGGCGGTGGCCACCTATGGATTTCCCCTGTACAAACAAAAATCCCAGAACTTTCCTTCCACCCTCCAGAATAGAGAGTAAAAATGAAGGATATGGAGACCTTGCTGACCGATTGATCATCTGGAGAACATCTGTTGCGTCTGTGTTCCTAGTTCCACAAAAGTCTACGGTGGAAACAACATCAGCGAGTGACAGCAGTTAGAGTGCCATGCAGCGTAGCGGCAGCAGCAGGCAAAGGTGCAGAAGTCTATTGGGTGACTCTGGCAATCTTTGTTTACCACCTCACCCTACGCATGCAATGCAGGGCACATCCACACTCAGAGATCGCTTAAGATCATGGTTGCACGACTATCTGCGTCTCAACACGATGTTTTTGCATGTGATTCCGGTACCAATAGACTTTTGGGTATCAAAATGGACGAAATGGGCCGAGATGGCTCGTCACGCCATAGAGGGTGTTGTCCTGCCCAGCAGCCTAGCGTCCATATTGGCGGGGACCCTTCAGACAGTGGAGGAGTCTTCAGGACAACACGCATCCGGCTTTCCCACGGATTAGTGGATCGTTTGACTTTCATCAAGATGAATCAGGCTATGGTCTCTTGGGGGGGCATGATGTTGTGGGCCCAATTGCCGGGGTCACCGATTAGTTGCAGTCTAACTTCACTACCTTTTCAAACTGGAACATTGTCACTCTTGAAAACTTTTTTTTTAAAATGATCATTTTCTTAATGCAATTTGTATTCTCTTTTCCCCAACAGTTCATTTTGCTGGGTTTTTGCTGTGAGGAGACTGTAAAAGACAGCAAGGTTTCATGGACAACACCGTATTCCATTTACTCACTTTATCTTAAGAAGTTTGCATTGTAATTGGTTTTTTGAGGTCATGTTGCTGTGAGGATTCAGCAATAAGCATGGTACTTCTGGAAACAGATATGTGACTTCTAAGTGCATTTCTCCCTCACTCTTTTTAAATAGGTGCTGAGAAAGGAAGTCATATTTATTAATTTTTTGGGGTCATGTTTGCTGTGAGCTACCAGCTATAATTATGGTCCTTTGGAACAGAGAATGTGGCTTCTAAGTGGCATTCTCCCTCACAATTTTTAAATAGTGGCTGAGAAGTCATATTTTATTTTTTGGGGTCATGTGTGTAGCTGTGCGATACAGCAATAATCATGGTCCTTTTGTAACATAAATGTGGCTTCTAAGTGGCATTTCTCCCCTCACTATTTTTAACAGTGCTGATGGAGAAGGTCATTTTTATAATTTTTTGGGTCATGCTGCTTTGCAAATGCAGCAATACTACAGGTCCTATTATAAAAAAATGTTGTTTCTTAACAGACATTTGTTATTCCACAATCTGACCAAAGTGGCTCAAGGGTCATGCTTTGAATTTTTGGAGGGCATTTTGCTGTTGACATGAGTATAATACCAGGTCCTATTCTAAATAAAATGTTGTTTCTAACAGAATTTGTTCCTTACATTGTCAAGAGTGGCTCAAGGGGTGATGGTGCTGTCAGAAAACAGGAATAGGTAGGACACTGTTAATGGACACTGATTGCAAAGATGACGTGTTTTGCAAGATCTTTACATAGCTATCAAATCCCTGTATTGAGAAATCCCATTTAAATACAATGAAAAAAAGAGAAACAATAAGGACATAGGCGGGGATTCCATCCTATTTTAAAAAATGTGTTTTCTAGAATTAAAGTACTAAAAAAAACTTGCATGTACTCAAAATAGCTTGTTAAAAAATTCCTCTGAATTGCTTCAAGGGAGGGTACAGGAAAACTTGACCAGATGTGGTTATTCAGAGGACATGGAGTATGGTGCACGGACAGAGGACAAAGTACAGAGACCATTTTTTCCTCCGGCACGTGAGTAAAATGAGAAAAAGATTGCCAATGATAACAGCGGCACCTGGGTTGTAACAGGAGCGTTAAACACCAGTATTTCCAAGTGAAGCTCCAATTGGTCCCACATCTTCTTACGGGCCCGAGGGCAAAGCGCTACCAGGTATTGACTGTGTACAGAGGAAGGCTGGGTTCTCAAACTTCCCGCTTCCGCACTCAGCTTTCAGCACGGACGTTTTCGGCTTTGCTGCGTTCATCAGGGATTTAACCTGCGTGTTATAGATTGTCGGACGTCCCAGCCTGGGCTTTCACGCCACCCACTGTAACTCGGGCCCTGGGTCATTCTGTGAGCCCAGGACAAGGTATTGTCAATGTCAGTGAACAACTAATGGTGTTTGAAAGACTCCTTTTTCGGCACTTTTTAATGTGGAGTCATGCAGGTTTGGGGCTCTGCTGTGGCCAGCGAAGGAATAGTCAATGGTCCAGTGGAAACTTAAAATGGTGGTTTGAAAGACTCTTTTTCCGGCACTTTTTTAAATGTGGGGGGTCAAGCAGGTTTGGGGCTCATGCTGTGAGCCAGGACAGGGTATAGTCAATGTTAGTTCAACTAAAATGGTGGTTGAAAGTACTCCTTTTTCGGCACTTTTTAAATGTGGGGGTCTTGCAGGTTTGGGGCTCATGCTGTGGGCCCAGGACAAGTATAGTCAATGTCCAGTGAAACTAAAATGGTGGTTGAAAGACTCCTTTTTCCGGCACTTTTTAAATGTGGGGGTCATGCAGGTTTGGGGCTCATGCTGTGGCAGGGACAGTATAGTTCAATGTCCAGTGAAATAAAATGAGTGGTTGAAAGACTCCTTTTTCTGGCACTTTTTATATGTGGGAGGTCATGCAGGTTTGGGGCTCATGCTGTTGGGCCCAGGGAAGGTATAGTCAATGTCCGTGAAACTAAAATGGTGGTTGAAGATCCTTTTTCCGGCACTTTTTTTAATTGTGGGGGTCATGGAGGTTTGGGGCTACATGAAGTGGCCAAGGACATGTATAGTCAATGTCCAGTACAACCTTAAATCGGTGGTTGAAAGACTTCCTTTTCCGGCACTTTTTAAATGTGGGGGTCTGCAGGTTTGGGGCTCATGCTGTGGCCCATGTACAGGTTTTTTTTTAAAGTCAATGTCAGTGAAACTAAAATGGTGGTTGTAAGACTCCTTTTTCCGGCACTCTTTTAAATCGTGGGGGTCATGCAGTTTGGGGCTCATGCTGTGCCCAGGACAGGTATTATTCATTGTCCAGTGAAACTAAAAATGGGTGGTTGATAAGACTCTTTTTCTGGCCACTTTTTAAATGTGGGGGTCATGCAGGTATGGGGCTCATGCTGTGGCCCAGGACATGGTATAGTCAATGTCCAGTGAAACTAAAATGGTGTTGAAAGACTCCTTTTCTGGCAATTTTTAAATGTGGGGGTCATGCAGTTGTTTGGGCTCATGCTCTGTGACCAGGTCAGGTATAGTCAATGTCCAGTGGAAAACTTAAAATGGTGGTTGAAAGACTACTTTTTCCGGCACTTTTTAAATGTGGGGGGTCATGCAGGTTTGGGGATAATGCTGATGGCCCAGGGGGACAGGTTAGTCTAATGTCCAGTGAAAACTAAAATGGTGGTTGAAAAGACCTCTTTTTCGGCACTTTTTAAATGTGGGGGTATGCAGGTTTGGGGTCTTGCCTGGGGCCCAGAGACTGGTTTGTCAATGTCAGTGAAACTAAAATGGTGGTGAAAGACTCCTTTTTCTGGCACTTTTTAAAATGTGGGGGTCTTGCAGGTTTGGGGCTCATGCTGTGACCAGGGACAGGTATAGTCAATGTCAGGTGAAACTAAATGGTGGTTGAAATGGGGAATCCTTTTTCCGGCACTTTTTAATGTGGGGGTCTGCAGGTTTGGGATCATGCGTGGCCCCAGGAAAGGGTATAGTCAATGTCCAGTGAAACTAAAATGGTGGTGAAAAGACTCCTTTTTTCTGGCTCTTTTTTAAATGTGGGGGTCATGCAGGTTTGGGGCTCTTGCTGTGGCCCAGGACGTATAGTCATTGCAGTGAAACTAAAATGGTGGTTGAAAGAACTCCTTTTCCGGCTCTTTTTTAAATGGGCGGGGGTTCCATGAAGGTTTGGGGCTCATGCTGTGGCCCAGGACAGTATAGTCATGTCCAGTTGAGAAACTAAAATGGTGGTTGAAAGACTCTTTTTCTGGCACTTTTTAAAATTGTGGGGGTCATGCAGGTTTGGGGCATCATGCTGTGACCCGGAAAAGTATAGTCAATGTCCAGTGAAACTAAAATGGTGGTTGACAAGACTTCCTTATTCCGGCAATTTTTAAAATGTGGGGGTCATGAGGTTGGGGCTTCTTGCGTTTGTGGCCCAGGACAGGTATAGTCAATGTCCAGTTCAACTAAAAATGGTGGTTTGAAACGACTCAGTAACATGATGGTTCAAATCATACTGCCTTCTGGCACTTTTTAATTTGTGGGTGATGACAGGTTTAAGGGTCAGCTGTGGTACAAGACAGGCGTTAGTAAAATGGTCTGTGGAATTTTTTCTGTGACTTTTTATAACCTAAGTGTGTTGCATAAAGATGTACGCCCATCTTCTAGTTGTGGATGTTAATTTCAGCTTCTCCAGTTGTTTTGGGTGTAATAA
The DNA here is from genome assembly GCA_025379985.1 of Phyllomedusa bahiana. NCBI lineage: Eukaryota > Metazoa > Chordata > Amphibia > Anura > Hylidae > Phyllomedusa > Phyllomedusa bahiana. Next base: position 32,173 of record JAODAL010041813.1, read on the forward strand.
ATTAAAAGGTGTTGTTGCTCTCAATAGACTTACTGGTCATCGCGCTAATCGATGGCTCACTTATCGAAAAACTTATCATAGCGGCCGACTATCAACTATCGATCGATCTCGATAGCCAACGCAATCGCTCAACACTACTCAGGGTAATTATAAATGTGGAAGATGTTCATTTTGTAAACATATGGACATGAACCCATGATTGAAATTAGCGAGTATAGAAGTTAGGGTCAAATAATTTATAACGTGCAGATCAGATTTTGTAGTATACGCTATGTGGTGCCCTTGTAAACATTTTTTATATTGGGAAAACTATTAGACCATTATTTGTGCAGATTAGAGAACATTTTTACTTATTGAGGACCGGGAAGGGAGCACCCCGCTTTATTGATCATATGAAGGAGGTACATGGGAATGACATCTCGGAGTTATCCTTGCCGACATTCAGCGTATTTTTACACCGCAGAATGGTACGGATCGGCACACACGTCTACTGCAATCTGAATCTGAATGGATTTTGAAAACTGATGCTCTGGGCAGGTTAGGGTTAAATGACCATAATGATATGTCTACCTTTTTGTAAATATTTTTTTGTAACTTTGTATCCTTATATTAACATTATGTGTATTTTATAGGTGTTTTTAGTATTTTTGATATTTGTTACATTGTATAAGATTCAGTTATGTGACCAGAGTAACAGGGGAACATAAGAGCGTAGTGAAGTGGTTTCCCATGAGACCAGAGGAAGCACGAGCAGCGCGAAACGGCCGTTGCTGTTCATCTGTGAGGACGTGTTTGTTTGTTCTGTCCCTCCACATGCTGTAAGAAGCTACAATAAAGGAAGAAGGTTTTTATGACATGGTGAGTGCCGTGAATTGCTTTCTACATTCCGGGAAATGTTTGGATGGACTATCTGTCTCACTGAGCACCACATTGTCAGTTTGAAATATTAGTCACAGGGGAGCACTGACCATCGGAGTGTTTATTTGAATTGATTGACAGTGCCAGGACTTAGTTTGTTACTTACTGTCGTGATTGATAATTGTGAACAAGCCGATACATGGTACAACCCTTGTGCAAGAATCAATGTTCGTATGGAGCACATTCGCCACCCCAAGAACAGAGAAAATCTCCTCCAGCACATTGAGTAAAACAAGAAAAAGAAAGCCAAGAAAAAGGGCACCTGGGTGGAACTGCAGCGTCAACCACCAGCGTTTCCAAGTGAAGCTCAATTGGTCCGTACTCATACGGAGGGGCAAGCGCTCTTGTAGAGACAGAAATTTCTCAAACGCTACCCAGGTATTGACTGTCTTCTGAGGAAGGATCGAGGTCTAAGCTCACACTTCCGCTTCCGCACTCTGCTTCGGTCTGACTGTTTTCGTTGCTGCGTCATAAGGGCATTTTTGCTGTGTTAATAGATGACTGTCCTGGCTCTCACTGCATCCACTGTAAGTCCGGCCCTGCTAGCTGAACCTGCGTGTTAATAGATGACAGACGCCAGCCCTTGCTCTTACAGAACTCACTGTAAGTTCAGCCCTGTCAGCTGAACCTCCGTGATCGACGTTCACAGCCTCACCCTCCTTGATCAGTAATTGCCTTCAACCCACTTGACAGTAGAATGCAGGATTTTCAGACAGTCCTCGTTGACCTACTAGGGACATGTATTTCGTTTGCTTCACGTTCTATTGTCACAGTGGAACAACGTCACCAACGAGACAGCAGTAGAATGGCAAGGAGCTCTAGCAGCAGCAGTATTGGAAAACTAGTTTTTTTAATATAGTTTATTTCTTATTAAGAATTTTTCTGCTGATGGTCCATAAGGTCACCTGTGCGGGTTTTTGGGCCATGCTGCGGTACAGGATATGGATAGTGAATGTCCATTTCACTAAAATACTGGTTCAAATACTACTTTTTTTACGGCACTTTGTGATCCGTGGGTCAAACAGGTTTTTGAGTCATGATGCGGTACAGGACATGGATAGTCAATGTCCAGTTCAACTAAAATAGTGGTTCAAATAATAATACTGCATTCCGGCACTGGGTAATCTGTGGCTCATGCGGGTTTTCAGGTCATGCTGCGGTGCAGGACAGGCATAGTCAATGTCCAGTTCACAACAATACTGGTTCAAATACTACTTTCTTCCGGCAATTTTAAAATCTGTGGGTCATGCGGGTTATGGGGTCATGCTACGGTACAGGACATGGATAGTCAATGTCCAGTTCACTAAAATATTGGTTCAAATACTACTTTCTTCCGGGACTTTGTGATCTGTGGGTCATGCAGGTTTTCGGGTCATGCTGCGGTACAGGACAGGGATAGTCAATGCCCAGTTCAACTAAAATAGTGATTCAAATACTACTTTCTTCCACTACATTTTATTCTGAGGTTCCATCAAGGGCATCTTTGCTGGTTTTGGGGCATGCCACTGTAAAAGAAACCAATAGTAAAGGTCTTATTGAAAAAAAGTTTATTTCCCATGCTTCAAGGCCATCAAAATGAACAGCGGTTACTGGGTGTCCACCCTCCTTAATCCACGTTCCAAATCAAAAGTCAGCAATTTCCTTAAACTCACTTAATTTCACAGTATAATGCAGAAATTTGAGACAGGCCTCGTTGACGAACAGGAGACATGTGTTGCGTCTTGTTCACTTTCTAACTAGTGATGAGCGATTACGTTGACTATCGTCATTGGGTCGATAGTCGATATCGGCAATTATAAAGATATCCGATAGTCGAAAATAGATTATCGCCGATGACCATTAAAGTCTATGGGAGAGGAACAACACCTTCATTCTTACACCCAAACAGGGCTGGAGAAGCTGGAATTAACATCCACAACTAGAGATGGGCGAATTGATTCTAACGAAGTGGAATTCGTTTAGAATTTCAGGAAAACTTCGGTTCTGAACGAAGTCGAAGTTTGGGGTACTTCGGGTGAACAAAGTGTGCTTTTCATTGATAAAAATGGCTGCAAGCACATGGCGTTACATTTGGGGCAAAGAACTCTGGGAGGAAGAAGGGCTAGCCTGCATGACATGTGCAGAGATGAAGCCAATCCGAGACCGGCGGGATTCTGTGACGTCACCGCACTATATAAGTCCGGGCGCGACGCTGGGAGCTCACACTCCTCTCACTGTACTGATCAGGGAAGTTTCTGCGCGGCTCATTGTTACTGAAGAACTGATTTTTATACAGGATTTTTGTGGGGTGTTCAGCAGCTTGTCTCAGAGACTGCTTCTCTTAACGTTCTATTTCTGTTTTTTTGGGATTGGATTGAAATCCAGTGTGCGTCCCAAATGGCTGCATATACATTTAAAT
>JAODAL010041814.1:0-35488 GCA_025379985.1 Phyllomedusa bahiana
TACTCTAATTATCCTCACCTGGTCAACTCAGACCTCTCACTGTGCAAACGCCTCCAAAATGCAGAGAGAAAAATAAAAAAGCACCAACCTTTCAGAGCATAGTGCATCGATATAATAGGGACTGTCCCTCCAAGAAAGGGTCATTTAGGAGGTCTGTGGATGAATTATACTTTAAAGGTGTTTTGTTAACTTTAAACATGTAGGCAAAGATAAAGATTATTACCAAATACATTGCTGTTATGATTTTGCTTCCTAGATCAGTTATCTCCTACTCATGTACACAAGCTTCCCTAGTTACCGAACACCTCTCTATGCTCTAGCAGTGCGCAGGATGGTAATGTCACTTCCTGCTGTGTCTTATCAGCAGCACAGGAGCTTGTTTATCTTTGTTACTGACAGACTTCAACCCTTTAGAGCTCTCTGCCCTTCTGCCCTGCTGGTTAGACCCCTCTATCATCAATGTCCCTCTAACAGGCTCAGCTAAAACTAAAATGTCAGTCACTGCTGTAGAACTGTCCACAGCCAGAACTGGAAATAGGAGCATGGAGCTGTAAAACCACCCACAGCTTGAACAGGAAGTGGGATTCTGAAGCTGTAAAGCTGCCCACAGCCTAAACAGGAAGTGGAAGCCTGAAGCTGTAGAACCACCCACAGCCTGAACAGGAAGTGGGAGCCTGAAGCTGTAGAACCAACCACAGCCTGAAGCTGTAGAACCACCCACAGCTTGAACAGGAAGTGGGAGCCTGAAGCTGGCTATGAAGAGCAGGCTCTGTGAAATTGTGTGGTGAGAAGACCCCTTTAAATGTTATTACATATGCTGCTGTTTTAGTTTCCTGTCATTAGGTGTTGGGGCCCATCTCATTTTCCTATGGGGTCCTATGAATTCTAGATATATCAACTATCACTGCTTACACAATCTCTGGACCAGTATTATAGTGATTAGGTGGTCTGGACCATTACCACCCTACAAATCCACTTAATTTAGGCCACGCCCCAAAAAGAATCAGAGACAATCACAGAAAATAATTGGGAAAACAAGGGCCCTAACAGCAAAATATAACTTTTATTATATAATACTTAAAAAAAAGTCAAAGACAAATAACACTAATGTACCCTCAACAAAAATAAACCTGCCTGAATTGGTGTAGCCGCCCCAACAAGGGCGACCCCACACAGGAACAACCCTACACACGACCCTGAACTCTCCATAGACAAGTCAGGAAATAGTGTCAGTAAAGCGAGCCAAAAACATCAATCTCAAAACAGATTGATATTAAAAATCTATGGATTAAAACCAAATTTTTTAATATCAAACTGTTTTTGGGGATTGGGTTTTTTTTGGGTCACGTTACGACACTATTTCCGACTTTCCTAAAGGGAGGATTTTTGGGGAGGGGTTTTTCCCCATTTGGGGGCACCCTTGTTGGGGAGCAAACTCACTTCAGGGGGTTTATTTTTGTTGAGGGGACATTAGGGTTTGTGGGCTTTGACTTTTGTTAATTTATATAAAAAAAGTTAATTTTACTATTAAGGCCCCTTTAACAAACCCTTTATTACCAAAGGGAAAACAAATTTTCCTTATAATTTTTTTTTTTCCCAAACCCTGTTTTTTTCTATCTCCCTCCTAGGGCTTTTTTCCTCCTCATGACGTTTTTCTCTCTCCTCATAAAAATCTTCTCTCTCCTCTTGAAGTCTTTTCCCCTCATGGGCGTCCCTTTTCTCTCCTCAAAGGAGTCTTCCTCTTCCTCATGACGCTTCTCCTCCCCAGACGTCTTTGTCTCCCAGGGCTCTTCTTCTTCCCCATGAAAGTCTTTTTCATCCCATGAGTCTTCTCCCTCGCGGCGTCTTTCTCTCCCTCTCGCTCTTTTCTCCCCATTACCCTCTTCCCCTCCCTCATGAGTCTCTCTCTCTCAACGTCTCTCTCTCCTCAGGGCGTCTTCTCCCCTCCTCGGGCTCTTCCCCCTTCCCCGACGCTTTCCCCCTCCTTTTCCACTTTTTTCCCCTTTTCCCTCCTGAGCCTTCTCTCTCCCATGAGTCTTCCCTCTCCAATGCCTTCTCTCCTTTATACTTTTTCTCTTTTCCAACGCCTTTCTCCCTCAACTTTTATCTTTCCCCAGACGTCCCTTCTCCTCCTCAGAATTTTTAAACCCCCTTCCCCAGACTCTTTTCTCTCCTCAATGACGTCTTTTCTCTCCTGATGAAGGTTTTTTTTCTCTCTCCTCATAAAAATTTTTCTCTCCTCATGACGTCTTTTTCCCCTCCTCAAACATCTTCTCTCTTCCCTTTATGTTTTTCTCTCTCCTAAAACTTTTTATCTCCCTCAAGAGTCTTCTCCTCCTCATGACGTCCCTTTTCTCCCTCATGAGATTTTCTCCCCCGGAAATCTTTTCTCCCCCTCTGACGTCTTCTCTCCCCCTCGCCAAAATTTTCAACTTTTCCTCTCGAGTCCCCTCTCCCCCTCATGACGTCTTCTTCTCCTCATGAGTTTTTCTCTCTCCATGACTTTTTTCTTTTCCCTGACTCTTCCCCTTTTCCCTCCTCAATGACGTCTTCTCTCCCTCGGGGCTTTTTTTTTCTCTTTTCCCAAAGTCCCTTTTCTCCTCCCCAGGGTCTATTTTTCCCCCGGGGAAGGCTTCTTGGCCCCAAACCCCTTTTCCCAAAATTTCCCCAGCTTTTTCCCCCCCAAAAAATTTTCCCCTGCTCCCCTTATGCCCCTTTTCCCAAACGGTTTTTCCCCCTCGAAAAAACCCTTTTCCCCTAGCCCCCCCTTTTGTTTTTCCCCCAGAAGTCTTTCCCCCCCGGGAAAAGATCCCCCCCAAATCTTTCCCCTGGACGCCCAATTTTTAAGATTAAAAATCCCCGAAACCGGATTCCCTTCCTGAAAAAAGGTCCCTTTCTGGGGCTTTTTTTCCAAGGATTTTTTATTTTTCAAAATTAGCGTTTTTCGCCCCAAAGTCCTTCTTCAGATTTCCTCTCCCCAAGATTGTCCCAAAACCCTAATGTTTTATTTTAAAAATCCCTTCCCCATATTCAAGCCTCTAGATTTTTTCCCCATCCCTTTTCTTTCTGAACGGCTCCTTTTAGTCCATCTTTTTCCTATCTTCTTTATTTTCCTCTCGACGTCTTCTCCTCCCATGAACTTCTCTCTCTCATGAGTCTTTTCTCTCCCATAGTTTTTTTCTCTCTCATGGGCCGTTTTCCCCTTCCCCAACGTCTTCTTTTCCTCATGAGTTTTCCTTCCCCAGATTTTTTCTCCCCCTCAACCCCTTAATCTCTTCCCCAGACGTCTTCTCTCTCCTCATGACTCCCTTTCTCTTCCCCAACGCTTCCCCTCTCCTATAAAAATTTTTCTCCCCTAGAGTCTTCTCTCTCCCCAAAAACTCTTCTCTCTCCTCATGACGTTTTCCCCTTCCCCTCGTTTTTCCCCTTAAACGTCTTCTCTCTCCATGCGTCTTCTCCCCTCCTTTTGAAATTTTTCTCTCTCCGACTCTTCTCTTTCCATGACGTCTTCTCCTCCTCATTACTCTTTTCCCCTCCCCAGACTCTCTCTCTCTCATACGTCTTCTCTTTCCCATGACCCCCCCCATCTCTCTCCTCCCCCTTTACTCTTCCCCCTCCTCATGACTCTTCTCTCCCTCATAACACTTCTCTCCCCTCTGATGTCTTCTCTCCCCTCTCAGACGTCTTATCTCCCTAAAGTCTCTCATGACGTTTTAATCCCCTTCTCAGACGTCTTATCCTCCTCAAAACGTCTTCTCTCCTTAGAGTTTTCTCCTCCTCATGACGTCTTCTCCCCTTATGCGTCTTCTCTCCCTCATAACATCTTTCTCTCCTCTTGATGTTTTTCTCTCTCTCATGACTCTTATCTCTCCCAACGCCCTTCTCTCTCCTCATGACTCTTCTCTCCCTCATGACGCCCTTCTCTCTCCTCTTTGACGTCTTCTCTCTCATGACGTCTTTCTCCCCCTCAGACTCTTCTCCTCTCATTTTTTTTATCTCTTCTCAACGTCTTATCTCCCCTCAGACGTTTTCTCTCTTTTATAACGTCTTCTCTCTCCTCATGACTTTCTCTCTCCTATGACGTTTTCTCTCTCCCGCGCTTCTCTCCCTCTGACGTTTTCTCTCCCCTCATGACGTCTTCTCTCTCTCATGATGCCCTTCTCTCTCTCATGATGTCTTCTCCTCTCATGACTTTTCTCTCCCTCATGACGTCTTCTCTCCTCATACTCTTTCCCTCTTCCATGCGTTTTATCTCTTCTCAGACCTTAATCCTCCTCAAAATTTATCCTCCTCATGACGTCTCCCTCTCCTCTTTCGTCTTATCTCTTCTCAGATGTCTTCTCTCTCCTCATACTTTTCTCTCTCCTGAAATTTCTCTCTCTCTATGACTCTTCTCTCTCTCATACGTTTTCCTCTCCTCATGACTCATCCTCTCCTCTTACGTCTTCTCTCCCTCATGCGTTTTCTCTTCCCCCAAACATTTTCCTCTCCTTTTGATGTCTTCCTCTCTCTCATGAGCTTATCTCTCCTCATGAGTCTTCTCTCTCCTGACTTTTCCCTTTTTCATGACGCTTCTCTTTCTCATGACGCTTCTCTTTCTCATGACTTTTCCCCTTTTCTCATGACTTTCAGGAATCTCCACATCCTGGAACTTACTAACTGTGTTTCCCCCTTTTTAATTTTGCCCTCATTTAAGATGGTGATTGGTCTAACTTTTGCCATCTTTTTCCTGTTTCCTTTTCCCGGGTTTCCATAAAAACCCCCTAAAACCCGTTGTTCACTGCTTAGTATTGGCTTAGCTCCTGCTTTCCAGCCCTCTCCCGGGAATTTGCCTTTCCCAGCCTTTTTCCCTTTCTTTGCTTTTAACCCTGCCAACCTTTTCCTGCTGCGCTCCACCCTTAACCTCTCATTTTCGACCAAGCAGCAACCCATTTTTCCGGGACCTCGCTATCCCCTTCCCCCCCTGTGTTTGTACCTACCCGGCCTTTGGGTTTCCCAGCATATACACCATTCGTGACAAAACCCAAGCCATAAATGGACCCGCTGGAGCTGGGACCCCGGGAAGCTCGCTTCAAGCAACTGCAAACTACCGGGGGGCTAATATGCGCCGAGATGAGGCTTGAAGACAAGTGCGACGCTCATAAAAGGTCAGAATCCCCCACAAACCCAAAAGGTAGGGAAAAGGGCCATTCAAGAGCTACGGGGGGACCGTGCAGCCCTTTAACCGCCCGGGAAATTACTCCCCGGGAAAATCAAGCCCTGGACCATCCACTTGGGGCCCTGTGATGAGCCCTAAGTTGCCGCCTTTAGATTCGGGGGGAGACCGCGAAAATTTTCCGGGTTTCCTTTAACCAATTAGGTTATATTTTTGTACAAATAAAACGCAGTTCCCTACGACAGGCCCAAAGGGTCAATGCATTATTATGCTGTTAACACATAAAGCCATTGCCTGGGCCAGCCCCTTGATTGAGCCCCATACCCCCGGCTGAATCACCTGAAGACTTATCACGCCATGAGTCAGATGTTTGATACCCAATCGTCGTCTACAGCGAAGCACAACTAGCTTTTCGTCAGGGCAAACCCCCGTCTGAGTATCTAGGAATTCAAGAGGGGGAAATCGACACCGCGGAATGACCCCGCAAGATTCTTTTTTTAAAAAGGGACTACCAGCGCATTAAAAGATGAACTTGCCCGTCCCTGAGGCCCCCTTAGGTTGGATGATTTTTTTAACCTTTTCATTCAAATGATACCCACTATCAGAACGACGACGGGAAAAAAAGGGCACTTTGAATTATGACACCAAGCGGGCCCCCCACCTGTTCCTGTCCCCTTTCCCAAGGGAAACCCCCTGGGAAATTCGCAGAGATTCGGGAAGCGAGCCATCAAGCGACCCCAAATTTTGAAACGTAAAAGCGTAGATAGAAGACAACAGCGGCCCGTGAAAGTCTATGCTTTTACTGGGAAAGTCTGACCACTTCCCCATAATTGCCCTACCGCCCACGAAAATTGGGGCACCCATCATGGATCCCACCCTGGGAGGGGGAATCAATTCTTCAGAAAAAAGTTATCTGAAAAGTATTGTCCAGTCTTTTTCACAGGGCCCTCAAAAAGAAAGAGAAAAAGGACTCTCATTGCTCCTTCCCAAAAATTCCTGGCTAACTCCCAGGGGGTTCCACCTCACAAAAGGGGACTCTGGGCAAGGGCAACTTCAGGGATCTCTCCCTTTGCTCAAGAGCGGGGGTTAAACCAAGAAGGACCCACCCTGGTAATGGAGACTGAAAAAAAATGGGCCCCACGACCAGGGCCAGGATCAAGAGACCGCACCACTTAAAATCTTTATGGCCCCCAGCACCATGAATCCTGTCATTCCTATTGATATCTTCGCCGCATTTTCCTGTCACTTAGGCTTACCTTGTTGCAACACAAAACCCCGGGGTTATAAAACGGGGAAACCCAAAGAATAATTTCCCCAGCAGAGGATGTTCATCCAACACTCACCTAAACCAAGCCAAACCCATTCAAACAAAAAATAATGGAGCACCCTTGAATACAAGGAATATCAGATGTTTGCAGCAAACGAAGCCGACAAGCTTCCCCCACACCGACCTTACGATTGCCCCATAGACTTGCTTCCTGGTGCATCCATACCTTTTTCTAACATCAACCCTCTCAGGGCCTGATTTAAAAAAGCCCCAAGGACTATATAGAGGAAAACCTTGCTAAGGGGTTCATCCGTCCTTCCTCTTACCAGCGGGGGGCCCCCATATTTTTGTCAAAAAGAAGGAGGGTCCTTTAAAAGACCTGCATTAAATTACAGAAATTTAATAAATCACAATAAAGAACCGTTACCCAAAACCACTGATCCCTGAACCTGGAGAAGTCACATGCAAAGATTTTTTAAAAATTAATCTACAGGCCTTTACCCCCTGGTCCGTACAGTCTGGAGATGAAGGGAAGACTGCCTTTAGGTCACTTTAGGGACACTTTGATTTTGCTTATCCTTTTTTTGGCCTTTGTAATCCCCCCGCCACCTTCCAACACTCGTCAACACATTTTCAAGACCTTCGGACCATTCATGTCCAACTGGACGATATCCTGATTTTCTCCAATTTGATGGGAAAAACACCAGAGACAGTGAAACTTTTTTCGGAACGCCCGGGGAGAACCACTTTACTCAAAATTGAGAATGGAATTTCCCCAACAGAGATCCAATTTTCCCTTTGGGATGTAATTTCACCCCCCCCCCATGGTTACAAATGGACTCTAGCAAAATCAAAGCAATATAACTGGCCCACCCCCAAAACATAAAAATGTTCAAAAAGTTTTATAGGTTTTGCCAATTTTTTATAGACCTTTATCAAGAAAATTTTTCAGAAATCAATTTTACCTATTACACATTGACAAAAAAAAAAAATGCTTTTGTTTTGGGCTCCTCAAGCACAAGAATCCTTTTCCTCTTAAAGCAATTCACTACACCCCGTATATTTATCCTGACCCAGAACTCGCCTTCATTGGGAATGGACGCTTCAACTGTCTTAGGGGGCCCTACTGCTCAAGAACGGGGGACAAGAGTTTATTGCATCCTTGTGCGTTTTACTCCCGACGTTTTTAAACCCCTCTGAAGGGAAATTTTGATGGGGAATAAAGCTGTTAGCATTGTTGCAGCTTTTAAGGAATGGGGGACATCACTTTTAAGGGGCCCCCAACAAATAAAAGTTCAACGATCACCTAATCGGAATTCGTTAGATCTGCCAATTCTACTCCTCGCGCTCGTTGGGGATTTTCCTCAACCAATTCAACTTTATAAACTCATACAGGCCCGGGTCCGTAATGGGGAAGCGACGCTCTATCAAGAAAGTTCTCCATTTATTCCACACCTGCAATTCCCCCTAAACCATTGTTCCGGGGTCAATGTTTGGGGTAATTCAAATAAGGGTTGCTCAAAGAGATAAAGAGGCCAGACACCGCTTTTCCCTTTCTCTCCCACCACCAATGATGTACATTTGTGCTTAAAAACAAGATGTGGACCCACGGGCACAGCTTTTATACCTGAAAAAAGTAAGACGAAGATTCAGGGAACCCCCCGATTTCCAAATTGCGGGTCACAAAAAGGGGTGCAGAAGACGCAGGGAAATTTTTTTTCCCGATTTTTTTTTGGTGGGCCCCAAATTTTCTACAGGATGTAAAGAAGATGTAACATCCCCGGGAAACGTGGCTAGAAAAGCAAGACTCCACTTTTTTCACCCCAGGGTTTTTTACACCTTTGCCGGGCCCCTCTCGCCCCTGGGTTTTATATCCATGGGCTTTTATCGTAGATCACCACCTCTAAGGGGAAAAAAAAAATTCTCGGGTATTGACCGCTCACCAAACTGCCCCAAAAAATTCATTTTATGTACCGGTCTACCCTCGCCAAAAACAAGGATCTCAAATTCAGAAGGTTTTTGCCTTTTATGGTGTCCTGATAAGTTATCTCGGATCGTGGGGGGCAGTTTTTCATCCAAATTTTGGGGGGAGTTTTTGTTTTACACTCGACAAACCCTATTAATCTTCAACCGCCTTTCACCCACAAACTAATGGACAGACGAAAATACAATCAGACCCTGGAACAGTACCTGCGTGTTATATTTGCCATTTACAAATGACTGGGTTGATCTGCTTCCTGTGGGCCCAATTTTCATACAATAATTCCCAAAAGCCCTCCACCCAAACAGACTCCTTTCTTTGCAAATTTGGATACCATCCAAATACTTCCCAAATTCCCTCTTTTCCTCATATCCACTGCCACGAAAGGATCTTGGCATTAAACAAAATTACAGCTACAAAGGAAACACTAGAGAGGGGCCCAAAAAAATTATAAGAAGATGGCAGATAAACGCGCAAACCAGACCAACTTTCAAGGTAGGGGATAAGGGATGGGTCTCTACGGGAAAATTTGAAACTTAGATTTTTTCACCAAAACGGACAGAAATTTGTTGGGCCATAAAGATCAGCAAAAATCATCCAGTAGCATTCGGGAAAAACCCCCCAATCTATGAAGATTCACCGTGTTTCATGTGTCCACTAAAACCTTTGTGTCCAATCCCTTTTTCCGGGGGCGTGTTCCCCCTCCCCTGATGCATTGGAGATAGATGGTCAAGAGCATTTTGTCAGAGATCAAATCTTGGGCCTAGAATTTTCCGGAAACCCGCTCAAATTTTTAAGTGGGAAATTTATGGGGCCCAAGAAAATTTGGGAAAACCTTAAGTAACATTAATGCTCCTCACTGTTAAAACAATTCATCAAGACATCCGAGAAACCAATCAGATGTCCAGAGGCCGTTTTTTGGTGGGGGTAATGTCAAATCTCCACTACTGGGAACTTATAACTGGTTTGCCCCTTTAAATTTTTCCCCCAGTTAAGGGGGGATTGTTCTCAACTGGTTGCCATCTTTTTTCCTGTTCCTGGTTCCTATATAAATTCCCCAAGCCCTTTTTTCACGCTTGATATTTTGCTTTTCCCTGCTTCCAGTCCCCTCAGCCGGGAACTTGCCTTTACCTTGTTCCCGTTCTTTGCAGTTAACCCTGCGCTAAAACCTTTTTCCTGCTGTCCTCCACCCTTACCTCTGCACTTCACCAAACAGCAACCCATTACCTTCCTGGGACCCGCTATCCACCTCCTCCCTGTGTTTTGTACCTAGCCCCGGGCCTTGGTTCCCCAGTATACACCAGTAGTGACATGACGTCTTACCTCCTCTCACGCTTCTCCTCTCATACGTCTTCCTCTCCATGACGTCTTCTCTCTCCTCATACGCATCCTCTCCCTCTTGACGCTTCTCCTCTCCTCATAAAATCTTCTCTCCTCTTTTGCTTCTCTCTCTCTCATGACGTCTTAAAACCCCTCAGACGTCTTCTCTCTCCTCATGAAGTCTTCCCCTCTCCCATGACTCTTATTCTCCTCATGACTCTTCTCTCTTCTCATGACTTGTTCTCTCTCTCGCGACGTGTTCTCTCTCTCGCGACGTCTTCTCTCTCCTCAAGACGTCTTCTCTCTACTCATGACGTCTTCTCTCTCTCATGATGTCTTCTCTCTCTCATGACGTCTTCTCTCTCCTCATGATGTCTTCTCTCTCTCATGACGTTTTATCTCTTCTCAGACGTCTTATCTCTCCTCATGATGTCTTCTCTCTCTCATGACGTCTTATGTCTCCTCATGACGTCTTCTCTCTCCTCATGACGTCTTCTCTCTCTCGCGACGTCTTCTCTCTCCTCTCGACGTCTTCTCTCTCCTCATGACGTCTTCTCTCTCTTCATGACGTCTTCTCTCTCTCATGACGTCTTCTCTCCTCATGTCTTCTTTTCTCTCCTCATGACGTCTTCTCTCTCCTCATGACGTCTTCTCTCTCCTCATGACGTCTTATGTCTCCTCATGACATCTTCTCTCTCCTCATGACGTGTTCTCTCTCTCGCGACGTCTTCTCTCTCTCGCGACGTCTTCTCTCTCCTCTCGACGTCTTCTCTCTCTCTCATGACGTCTTCTCTCTCTCATGACGTCTTCTCTCTCCTGTCGACGTCTCCTCTCATGACGTCTTCTCTCTCCTCATGACGTCTTCTCTCTCTTCATGACGTCTTCTCTCTCCTCATGACGTCTCATCTCTCTCGTGACCTCTTTCTCTCCTCTCGACTTCTTCTCTCTCCTCATGACGTCTTCTCTCTGTAATGACGTCTTCTCTTTCTCATGACGTCTTCTCTCTCTCATGACGTCTTCTCTCTCTCATGACGTCTTCTCTCTCTCATGACGTCTTCTCTCTCCTCTCGACGTCTCCTCTCTCCACATGACGTCTTCTCTCTCTCATGATGTCTTATCTCTCTCATGACGTCTTCCCCTCCCTCATTACGTTCCCTTCTCTCTCCTCTTGACGTCTTCTCTCTCTCATGACGTCTTCTCTCTCCTCATGACGTCTTCTCTCTCTCATGACGTTTTATCTCTTCTCAGACGTCTTATCTCTCCTCATGATGTCTTCTCTCTCTCATGACGTCTTCTCTCTCCTCATGACGTCTTATCTCTTCTCAGACGTCTTCTCTCTCCTCATGACGTCTTCTCTCTCCTCAGACGTCTTCTCTCTCCTCATGACGTCTTCTCTCTCATCATGACGTCATCTCTCTCCTCATAACATCTTCTCACTCTTCTTGATTTCTTCTCTCTCTCAAAGACGTCTTATCTCTCCTCATGACGTCTTTTTCTCTCCTCATGACGTCCCTTTTCTCTCCTCATGACGTCTTCTCTCTCCTCTTGACGTCTTCTCTCTCTTGACGTCTTCTCTCTCCTCATAACATCTTATCTCTCCTCTTGATGTCTTCTCTCTCTCATGACGTCTTATCCCCTCCTCATGCGTCTTATCTCTCCTCATGAAGTCTTCTCTCCTCCTCATGACGGATGTTTCCCCTTTTTCATGACGTTTTATCTCTTTTTAGGACGTCTTATCTCTCCTCATGATGTCTTCTCTCTCTCATGACGTCTTCTCTCTCATCATTATGTCTTCTGTCTTCTCTCTCCTCATGACGTCTTATCTCTTCTCAGACGTCTTCTCTCTCCTCATGACGTCTTCTCTCTCCTTATGACGTCTTCTCTCTCCTCATAACATCTTCTCTCTCCTCTTGATGTCTTCTCTCTCTCATGACGTCTTATCTCTCCTCATGACGTCTTCTCTCTCCTCATGACGTCTTCTCTCTCCTCATGACGTCTTCTCTCTCCTCATGACGTCTTCTCTCTCCTCATGACGTCTTCTCTCTCCTCATAACATCTTCTCTCTCCTCTTGATGTGTTCTCTCTCTCTCATGACGTCTTATCTCTCCTCATGACGTCTTATCTCTCCTCATGACGTCTTATCTCTCCTCATGACGTCTTCTCTCTCCTCATGACGTCTTCTCTCTCTCGCGACGTCTTCTCTCTCTCGCGACGTCTTCTCTCTCTCGCGACGTCTTCTCTCTCCTCATGACGTCTTCTCTCTCCTCATGATGTCTTCTCTCTCCTCATAACATCTTATCTCTTTTGCGACGTCTTCTCTCTCCTCATAACGTCTTCTCTCTCCTCTTGAAGTCTTCTCTCTCCTCATAACATCTTATCTCTCCTCATGACGTCTTCTCTCTCCTCATAACATCTTCTCTCTCCTCATGACGTCTTCTCTCTCCTCATGACATCTTATCTCTCTCGTGACATCTTCTCTCTCTCATGACGTTTTCTCTCTCCTCTCGACGTCTTATCTTTACTCATGACGTCTTATCTCTCTCGTGACGTCTTTCTCTCCTCTCGACGTCTTCTCTCTCCCCCATGACGTTTTTCTCTTGCATGACGCTTCTCTTTTTTCATCCCCCGGGGTTTTTCCCCTTCAAAACGGGCTTCTCTCTCTCCCTTTTACTCTTCCTTCTATGACCGGCTTTCTCTCCCCCTCTCGGGCGTCCCCCTCTCTCGATCTTCCTCTTTTCCTTTTCCCTCTTTCTCTTCCCCTTCTTTGACCCTTATCTCTCCTCTCGACGTCCTTTTTTCTTTTTACCTCTCCCACGTTTATCTCTCCTCTCCGTTTTTAAACTCTCTTGGACGTCTTCTCCCCTCCCCTTTGTGTCTTTTGTCTCCCCATGACGTCTTTTTCTCTCCTCTCGACGTCTTATCTCTCCTCTCGACGTCTTATCTCTCCTCTCGACGTCTTATCTCTCCTCTCGTCGTTTTATTTTTCCTTTTTCGAAAATCTTTTCTCTCCTCACGAAGTCTTTCTCTCCTCACGAGTCTTCTCTCCCCCTCCCACGTCTTCTCTCTCCCTCACGACGTCTTTCTCTCTCATACCCTTTCTTTTCTCATGACTCTTTTTCCCCCGACTCTTTCTCCTCTCATGACGTCTTTTTCCCCTCATTTACGTTTTTCTCTCTCCCCAAAGACGGGCTTTTTTTTCCCCATGAGTCTTTTCTCTCTCAGACTTTTTCTCTTCCCAATCATGACGCTTTTCCCTTTTTCATGCGTCTTCTCTCTTTCCCCATGACGTCATTTTCTCCCCCTCATTTACTTCTTCTCTTCCTTCAGACGTCTTTTCTCTCCTCATGACCCCTTTTTTCTCCTCATGTCGGGGCAGGGGGCACCCTAGGGGGAGTATTGGCAGTGCTTTCCCGTTGGGGGCCCTGACCCAAAAATATATAAAAGGGGCCCACTGATATTGTGCTTTAGAGGGAAAAGGGGAATGCTCCAAACTATATGGGGCCCCCGAAGTTTTCTTTTAATTGGGGTGCACTTTTTTTTCAGGGGGCCCCTGATTTTTATTTTTAAAATAACACAAGGCCCTTTTGGAAAAAAAGGGTAAGAAAACTCAAACCCTCCTTTTTGGGTTAACAAATCCTCAAATTTTCTTTTTGACCCACTTTAGTCTTTTTGAAAGCCCAAAAAGGGTATTACCAAACCAGCATCACTCATTAAAATACAGCAGCCGTTTCGGGGTTTTGCCCCTCATCAGTGCAGAGCAGAAGAATACTGGCTGGCTGGGTGGGAGGGAATGAGTGGCTCATAAAGGAGAATATCTCCCCTTGGGGAGGGCCCCCTTTAAGTGTTGGGATTCAAAATTTGCTTTTTGCACCCCAAACCCCCTATCTGCAATACAAGGCATTATGGGAAAGGAGCTGAGAAGCGCAAGCCTCCTCTATTGGATGTACCAAATCCTCAATTTGCTTTTGACCCACTGAGTCTTTAGAAAGCAATAGGGATATTAGCCAAGCCAGTATCACCCATCTGCATACAGCTGTTTTGGGGTTTTGCCCCTCATCAGTGCAGAGCAGTGTTTCCTGGCTGGCTGGGTGGGAGGCAATGAGTGACTCAGAAAGGAGAATATCTCTCCTTGGGGAGGGCACCATATAGGTGTGTGGAGATTCGAAATTGCATTTTGCACTCCACGAAGCATCTGCATATAGGAAGGGATGATGGGTAGGGTGGGCTCAGAGCTGTTTTTTCAGCATTATGGGCCCCCGGGCATAGCACTGCAGTGGGCCCTACCAACATACATGACATCACACTAGGCCATATCTCTAGCCAACCCCAAGAAGCCTGCAGCCTAAAAGACTAATTGGCGGGGCAGGGAGCCTTTGGCTACCTTCTCCACCATGGTTTTTAACTATTTGAAGATGCTAAAATCACAGTTAAATAAGCAAAGCCAACCAAAGGATCCAGGGTATATTTCTTGTATTCCTGGGACATGCATAGACCACTTGGGGCCCCTATACTTGTGGGGCCCCCGGGCAACTGCCTAGTTTGCCCAATGGAAAAGATGGCCCTGGGTGGGCTGCCGCTCCTTATGGCAGCCCTGCACGGCCTATAGCAGGTACCATGTGGTCTCCAGCAGTCACAGCTGCGGATACGTGGTATACTGTAAAGCGCAGGCAGCTGCAGCAAGTATTGGGCGGGGTTATGATAAGTGGGCGTGTTCCAGATTCCAGATTGACAGGTAGCTGTGCAGAGGGGTTACCAGTAACTGGGCGTGTCTGATTGGATGGGCGTGGTTGTCAGCACCATGGGGGCGGGGCTAAGCTTCCCCTGAAGAATGCAGAGTGGGCGTACGCAGCCTGTGTGGGCGTGGCCTGCAGCTGGCGGAGCGCTGAGCTCGGTAGTCGCAGGCAGTCATGGCGCCCTCCTTGCTCCTCTCCGGGGGTCTCCTCCTGGTAGTGGGCGCTCAGCTGCTGGCTGCCCGGCTGGAGCCCTTTGACCTCCTCTATGACAGTGGCGTGCAGGCCTATTACCGGGAGGACTGGCCCTCCGTCATTCTCTCCTTCGAGAAAGCGCTGCGCAACCGGGAGCTCCTGCGGCGCAATCGCATCTCTTGTCGCACGCAGTGCGCCAATGTTAGCGACTACTCCTCTCAGCCTCAAGGGTGGGGACCTGTGCAGGATCTGAGCTTCTTCCAGAGGGTGCTGGAGACGGCGAGCTGCGTGAAGAAGTGCGAGCACGAGCAGATGGGGGCCCCCGCCACCTACTTCATGGCCAGCGAGGAGCTGGAGCTGGAGTTCAAGAAGAGGACCCCCTACAACTACCTGCAGGTCGCCTACTTCAAGGTATGACAACTCCCGTCAGGCAGAGGAGTCTCCTCTTTTTATTAGTATATGAGCTTTCAGTCCCAGCAGTGCAACTACAACTCCCAGCATCACACACTGGGCGGCGATCTCTACCCTCTGTCTATATTAGCACTGTAAGAACCAGAAAGCTATAGCAAGGATATGGGTCTAGGTCCAGAATGTATAACCCCCATCATCCTTCAGGGGCACCCGCTTAACCGCACACCACTCTGTTATACTTTTAGTACTACAACTCTCAATATCATACAATGTGCAGCAATCTTTACCCTCTGTCTATATTAGTAATGCAATACCCAGCATGCTATAGCAAGGATATGGGTCTAGGTCCAGAATGTATAACCCCCATCATCCTTCAGGGACACCTACTCCATCGCACTCCACTCTTTGTTATAGTTGTAGTACTACAACTCTCAGCATCACACAATGGGTGGTGATCTCTACCTTCTGTCTATATTAGCACTGTAAGAACCAGCATGCTATATCAAGGACGTTGGTCTAGGTCCAGAATGTATAACCCCCATTATCCTTCAGGGGCACCCGCTTAACCGTACTCCACTCTGTGTTATACTTTTAGTACTACAACTCTCAAAATCATACAATGCGCAGCAATCTTTACCCTCTGTCTATATTAGCACTACAAGAACCAGCATACTATAGCAAGGACATAAGTCTAGGTCCAGAAGGTATAACCCCCATCATTCCTGCACACCAGCCATCCAGTTCACCCGCTTAACCACACACTACTCTTCGTTATACTTGTAGTACTACAACTCCCAGTATCACACACTGGTCTGCGATCTCTGCCCTCTGTCTATATTAACACTACAAGAACCAGTATACTCTAGCAAGGACATAGGTCTAAGTCCAGAATGTATAACCCCCATCCTCCTTCAGGGGCACTCGCTGAAAGGCACACCACTCTTCGTTAGACTTGTAGTACAACAACTCCCAGCAACACACAGTGGGCAGTGATCTCTGCCCTCTGTCTATATTAGCACTACTAGAACCAGCATGCTATAGCAAGGACGTGGGTCTAGGTCCAGAAGGTATAACCCCCATCATCCAGTGCACCCGCTAAACCTCGCACCCATCTACATTATACTTGTAGTACTACGAGTCTCACCAACGCATGATGAGCAGCAATCTCTGCCCCCTGTCTATACTGGCAAGAATCATCACATAAGTCTAGAGTGTATCACCCCCATCATCCCTGCACACCAGTCATCCTTCAGGTGCTCCCACTCAACCTCACACCACTCTACGTTATACCAGTAGTACTACAAGTCCCAGCAACACATGATGGGCAGCGATCTCCACCCTCTGTCTATATTAGCACTACAAAAACCAGCAAGCTCTAGCAAGGCTATGGATCTAGGTCCAGAATGTATAACCCCCATCATCCTTGCACACATCATCCTCCTTCCAGTGCTCCCGCTTAGCCTCACACCACTCTACCTTATATTGTCAATGTTGGCATTACCAGAACCAGCATGTAAGTCTACAATGTATAACCCCCATCATCCCTGCACACTGGTCGTCCTTCCAGTGCACCCCCTTAGCCTCACAGCACTCTTTCTATACATTATACTTGTAGTACTACAAGTCCCAGCAACAAGTGCTGGGCAGTGATCTCTGCCACCATTGAAAGTCTGTCCGGAATGTATACCCAAAATCCGCACACCATAACCTTCCCAGTGCACCGCTCAACCTCGCACCATTCTAAATTATACTTGTAGTACTACAACTCCCAGCAATGCACAATGGGCAGCGATCTCTACCCTCTGCCTATAATGGCACTACAAGAACCAGCATACTCAGCAAGGACATGGGTCTAGGTCCAGAGTGTATAACCCCCATCATCCCTGCACACCAGTCATCCTTCCAGTGCACCCGCTCAACCTCGTACCATTCTAAATTATACTTGTAGTACTACAACACCCAGCAACGCACAATGGGCAGCGATCTCTACCCTCTGTCTATATTAGCACTACAAGAACCAGCATACTCAAGCAAGGATATGGTTCTAGGTCCAGAGTGTATAACCCCCATCATCCCTGTACACCATCATCATTCCAGTGCACCCGCTCAACCTCGCACCACTCTACATTGTACTTGTAGTACTACAACTCCCAGCAACACACAATGGGCAGCGATCTTTGCCCCCTGTCTATACTGGCACTACAAAAATCAGCATGCGAGTCTAGAATGTACAACACCCATCATCCCTGCACACCAGTCATTCTTCCATTTCACCCGCTCTACATTATCCTTGTAGTACTACAAGTCCCAGCCTCACGTGTTGGACATTGATCTTTTCTCCCCTCTTTAGGCACTGCAAGAATCATGTCAGTCTAGAATGTAGTACTACAACTCCCAGCAACACACAGTGGGCAGTGATCTCTACCTTCTGTCTATATTAGCACTACTAGAACCAGCATACTCTAGCAAGGACATGGGTCTAGGTCCAGAATGTATCACCCCCATCATCCTTCTAGTGAAGCAGCTCAATCTCCCACAACTCTACATTATACTTGTAGTACTACAACTCCCAGCAGACGCTGCAGCTTCTAGGATAGAAGAGCTAGTAGGCTCAGCATGGTGCAGCAGTCTGGTTCTTGTAGTTCTACAGCTGATGATGTGATCTCTGGTGATTGCCCTGCAGTGTGGGTGCTGATGCTGCCAGCCCCTGTGCCAGCTGGTGGTGCCCCCTGGATCACTGGCTGCCTGTGCTGCACGCGGCGGCGCCTGAGACATGGCACACACGCTGGAATTAGAGAAGTTTCCTCTGCATCTTGAGAAACCTCCCTCCCCCATTCAAAGCACTGCCACGTATTGAGGTGGGGAGAGCCTCCGTCCCGGCCTTGTGCTGCCTCCTTCCCACACTTCCAGGAGGAATGTCAGGAGCGTTCCTCTCCCCGTGCTCCTCAGCAGTGATGCTCCTCATCTCCCCTGACCTCTCATTAGACTCTCTAGCTATGGGGCATTTGACCTGTCTGTAGAGCTGCTAAGTGTCTATCATCTGCGCTCTATACCATGTGCACCTATGAGGGCGAGCTGCTGCTCCCTGGAATCAGCCATTGCAGACTGGGAAGCGGCGCATGGTGCGGTCCATTGCTGGGATTTCTGGCAGCAGATCCTGACAGATTCTCTGACTGCTTCTTCCTGTCCCATATTTCCGGTTCTGAGGACGTCCAGAAACGTTTCCAGACGTGAGACTGAAATCAGCAACTCCGTAATGGTGAAAAAGCACAAGCGTCGTTATCAGATGCATTAGGGCTTGTCCCCACCGCAGGGGTTACTGGTCGGTTTGGCCGTTTTACAAACCATCTGAAAACCGACAAGCAACGCTCCCATAGACTTTAATCGAAAATTTGTGCAGTGTAGAGACTACTGCACGGATTTTCTATTAAAATCAATGTAAAGGATTGACAGTCGCTTTACAGGCGGTTTTCAAATTTGAAAAACCATCTGTAAAACCAACTGAAAACCTTTGCCTTGGGACAACCCTGAAAGACAAATCCATTGCAGCGGCTCACTCGAACGATTTTCTGCCGGATGGTTTATTCAGGCCAACCGGGAGTTCCAAAAACACTTAGAACATGTTTCATTTTCTGCCCGGTTTCCAGGAAGAAAATTAAATTGAACGTCAATGAAAAACACGATAAGCAGCAGCAAGTGAGTGAATGTTTTTTCTTCCAGGTTTTGGGCGTTTCTGGTTTCTAGATTAAAAGACGTGGGAATGCTGCACTATATATCTCTATATATAAAGATTATATATATATAATATATCATATTAATTCTATATACACCTCACTGGCACTTTATTAGGTACACCTGTCAACTGCTCGTTAACACTTAATTTCTAAATCAAGCCAATCACTATGGCGGAAAAACTCAGTGCTTTAGCATGTAGGACCAGGTCAAGACAATCTCCAGCAGTTCAAACGAGCATAGTATGCGGGAAGAAAGGTTGATTTGAGTTTGCCTTTGAATTGGATGGTTGTGGTGCCATAAGGGTGGTCTGGGTATTTCAGGAACTGCTGACTACTCCTGGATTTTCACGCACAACATCTCTTAGGGTTTTACAGGGAAATGGACCGAAAAGAAAATAAAACATCCATGAGCGGCAGTCCGGGTGGGCGGAAAGCCATGTTGATGCAGAGGTCAAAGGAGAATGGGCAGATGGTTCGAGTGATAGAAAGGCAACAGTGACTCAAATAGCAACCGTTACACAAGGTAGCAGAAGAAGAGCATCTTGAAGCAACAAGTACGGCAGAACTTAGAGGCAGATGGCTTACAGCAGCAGAAAAGACACACCAGGGTGCACTCTTTCAGCTAAGAACAGAAACTGAGGCTCCACTTTGCACCAAGCTCATCGAAATTGGACAGTAGCAAGATTGGAAAAAAATCGTTTTGATGCCCTGGTTGATGAGATCTCGATTTCTGCTGCGGAATTCGGATGGTAGGTCAGAATTTGGCGGTTCAAAACATGAAAGCAATGGATCCATCCTGCTTAGTCTCAACGGTTTCAGGCTGGTGGTCGATGGTGTCCATGTTTGGGGTGGGGAATTATTTTTTTTGGCACTCTCTTGGGCCCTTGGTACCAATGCGCATCGTTTGCAACCCTTGTGGAATCTATGCCCGAAGAATTGAGGCAGTTCTGAAGGCAAGGGGGTCCAACCCCGGTTACTAGGCATGGTGTAACTAATAAAACGTGGCCGGTGAGTGTAATATAATATATATCTATATATGTGTGGTGCGCTTATGTACTTTGCATATATGATACTCTCCCAACTTTTAGCGATTGCACAAGAGGGACACGTCAGGCCTACGCTCTAACAGCCCAAACACATGACATCACCCAGGCACCCTCTTAGATTGTAAGCTCTTGCGAGCATGGCCTCAACCTAGTGTCTATTCTGTAAGTAGCTTTCACTGTGAATGTCTGATTTTGTCAAGTAATTTATTACCTTCATTGTAAAGTGCCTGGCGAAAATGTTGGCGCTATATAATATAAATGATTATTGATTATTATTAATATTATTCTGTCACCGCCCAACACAAAAAAACAACATGCCAACTTTTTTAGACAGCAAAAAAGGGAGACATTATCAGATGCTTTGTATCAGTGATGAAACATTAAGTAAGCAGTTATGTATAGACAGCGGATGAAGCAATCAGATACTTTTTAAACAAGATCAGTAGTATTGATGGGGAAATTCTATTTCCCAAATGAAAAAGAGGGACATTTTATAGAGCAAAGAGGGACAAGGGTTAAAAAATAGGGACTGTCCCTCCAAAGAATTACTTTATTATTATTATTCTATTTTAATGCGCCATTGATTCCAGGCGCGCTGTCACATTCGAGGGGTTACATACATTACATAAGTCAAAGAGTACAGTGATAAGGGAATAAGCCAATTGGCATGACAGAGGGAGAGAGGACCTACCCGCGAGGGCTTACAGTCTACAAGGTAAAGGAGGGGCGGGGCGAAAGCGACAGGAGGTGAGGGGCAGACAAGTCTGTTGGAGGAAGTAGTGACAGTTCTAGGTGAAGGTTATAGGCAAGCCTGAAAATGGCGTTCTTCAGGTTAGCTTTTGACGTCTGGTGATGAGTGGAGGTGTAGTCTGAATGTGTTGGGGCAGTGAGTTCCCAGAGTGTGGGTGAAGCACTGGAGGAAGTTAGGAGACGGTAGTGTGAGGAGTGATAAGGGGAGAAGCAGAGGAAGCAGGTCCTGTGAGGAGCGGAGGTGTAGGAGTGCGCGTGGGGGTAGATATTTGGGGGGGTGAAAAAACTTAGGGCAGACGATGTATGGAGGGGAGAGGTCGTGGAGAGCCTTGTCGGTCATGGTTAGTTGCTTGAAATGAATTCGCTTGCAAAGGGGAAGCCAGTGAATGGGATTGGCAGAGGGGAGAGGCAGAGGAGTAGCGGGAGAGAGGTGGATAAAGACGGCAGCCCGAGTTAAGGATGGATTGGAGGGAGCAAGGGTGCTAGCTGGGAGGCCTCTGAGAAGGATGTTGCAGTCGTCTAGGCGGGCGATGACAAGGGGGGCAATGGACCAAGCATTTTTGTGAGTTCATAGGCCGAGGAAGGAGGGAGGATGCGAGAGATGGTTTTTCAGGTGGGCGGCGGGCAAGGCAGAGGTGAGGGTTTGGATGTGTGGTTTGAAAGAAACGCAGAGTTCTAGGATTACCCCAAGACAGCGGACTTGTGGGACGGAGAAAGAGGAGAGCGTTTTTGACTGTAAATAGAGAGATCAGGGGCTGGGGTAGAGTTTGGATGGTGGAAAGCATGATGAGTTCTGTTTTCTCACAATTAGTTTTAGGAGAACAGTGATGAGAAGAGGAGGAATTGGAGGCACAGGACAGTCAGGATCACGGGGAGAGTAGAGAAGTGACATCTGGGCCAGAAGATGTCAGAGTTGGGTATCCATCAGCTACAGGTGGTAATGAAAAGCCTGTGAGGCTATGAGCTGAAACGAGGCCAAGGGTAGTGTAGACTAGAGAAGAGCTAGTGGACCCAGGACTGACCTTTGGGGGGACACCAACAGAGGAGACGAAGGCCGGGGGGGGGAGGAGGTTGGAGCAAGAATGAGAGACGCTGAACGGGTTCCGATTCAGTGAGGTACGAGGAGAATCCCACCAGGAAAAGAGCACTGTCGTGATGCCGAGGGGAGGAGTAGGAATTGTAGCAGGGAGGAATGGTCGACAGGTGTCAAAGGGCGAGGAAGGTCAAGAGGGAGGAGCACGAGTAGTGGCAGAGGCTTTAGCAGTTACTACGATCATTAGTGACTATGGTTAGGCAGTTCGGTAGGTGGTGAGGCGTCGAAAACCAGAATGTAGTGGGTCAAAGAAGAGAGTTGGAAAAGAGATGGTGGGAGGACAGCTGAAGATAGACGTTGCTGCGTAGAGGAGTTTGGGGAAGCAAAGGGGAGCAGAGCAGAGAAAAGATGGGGCGATAGTAGGACAGAGAAGAGGTGTCAAGGGTTTGTTTTTTTAGGATTGGAGTGATAGTAGCATGTTTAAAGGCGAAGGGAAGATGCCAGCAGGTTATTGATAGGTTGAAGAGATGGGTGGAGTGCTGGGATGATAGAAGCACTGAGGGTCTGGGATGAGGTGGGATGGCAGTGGGTCAAGACTAAGGTAGTGAGGTTGGATTTGGACGTAAGGCGGAGGAGCTTGTATGGATGACCCGTGGGGGGGAAGCAAGTAAAGGGGGACAGAGCTGGTTGGCAAGGGTAAGGAGGTGGAGGGGACTGCGGACTGAAGCTATCTCTGCTGCGGTTGATCTTCTGGAAGGAAGTGAATGGCAAAGTCATCTGCTGAAAGGAGGGATGGGGGAGGAGGTGTTGGTGGACGGAGAAGAGAGTTGAGGTTTTGACAAATAAATTGTCTGGGTTGTGGGACAGGGAGGGATATGACGAGTGGTGAATTAGTTCTGTTTGGGCTGAGTCGCCGGACCCGTGCGGCGAGTAGGGACACTTGGGAGGTATGGGTATTATAAGCTAAATGTTTATGTATATATAGCATATAATTATATTGTGTGTGTGTGTGTGTGTATATATCATTAATATATATTATTCTATATATATATATCATATATATATATATACACATGCACACACAATATAAGATGTCGCAACAGGTTCACATTTCTTATATGTGATTAACATGGTCAATGACAAAAAAATATCCAAGAACTGCACAAAATCTGCAACTAAAAACCAGGACAAAATCAGTTCAAAAAACTGAAGCTGCCCAAAAAATTACTAGTTTGTCAAAAAACTTACAAAAACCGGTTGTAAGTCAAAACTGCGCAGATTTTTGTTTTTTGGGTTTTTTCCCCTTTGCTGTGTGAAGACCCAGGCTATGGACTGCTGGTCCCAAGTCACACTGCTCCTTGCTTGTGATCTGTCGGCTTTCTCATGATCGCTTACTCACTTTTCTTTCATTCGCTCACTTGACCTTTCTCTTGCTTGCCATTTCTCTCAGTGGGTCGCTCTTTCTCAATCACTCGCTTGCTCACTCTCTTTCGCGATCACTTTTTCTCAATCGCTTGTTCCATTGCTCTCTTGATTGCTCACTCTTCTCTCACTTGCTCTCTTCTCTTCCGATTGCCAACTTCTGTGCTCTCTCTTTCTCGACCGCTCACTTGCTCTTAATCAATCGCTCGTTTGCACTTTCTTGATTGATCGCTTGTTCTTTTTTGGTTGGTTGCTCACACTTTCTTGATCGCTTACTTTTTCTAAATCACTCGCTTCCTCTCTTGCTTTCTCGGTTGCTTGCTCTTTTCTAACTCACTCTCTCGAATGCACTCACGCTCTTGATCACTCTTTTTTTTGCTCTTTCTCAATCGCTTGCTTGCTCTTTCTCAATTGCTCGCTCTCTCGTTCTCTTCTTGATCGATCGCTCGTTCTTTCTTGACCGCTCTCCTTCTGTCTCGCTCGCTCTTTCTCGATCTCTTAATTGATTATCTCGCTTGTATCTTGTCTGTCTTGATTTGTTGTTTTTTTTGTTTTTTTTCAACCTTTTTGTGAAACTTTTATTTACCCTTCCTCTTTGCTTTCCTAGCTTGTCTATATTCTCTAACTATCCATGAATCTTACGCTGTGATCTTTTTTTTTTTTTTTTTTTTTCTTTTTTTTTTTTTTTTTTTTTTTTTTTTTTTTTTCTCCGCTTTTTTAAAGAAGGAAAAAGGCGCTTGTGATCTGTCTTAAGATTTGGTTGCTTTTTTTACAGTTAAATCCCAAACCCAAATAGTTGTGAAACTTTTTGATTATGTGACGCCATTCGGCCTTTGCCTAAATGTCCCAAGGATTTGAAAAAAGGGTTTTGGGGAGTCATAACTAAACCAATAATTTGGAAGCGGGTGAGCTGTAATGGCGGCCCATTCTGTTGTCACCCAGTTTTCCCAGAGACAGATCACAACTGGACGGTAGAGGAGGACTTAGGCCACATCTCCACAGCACTGGCTTCTGGTCGGATTTTCGGCGGACTCAGTATTTAGAATCCGGCAAAAATCCAACTGTAACCAGCGCCCCATAGACGGCAATAGAAAATCCGTTCTATAGTCTACACAACACGGATTTTCTATTGTTGTATTTCTAAACCACCGGGCCTCTGCCGGAACATAGAACATGTTCTATTTTCCTGCGGATTCTACTACACTTCTATGTACTGGGCCGGCCGGAATCCAAAAACTGACCACCCACTCTCTCCCTCTTCCTCGATCTCTCAATTGTTCTTAATCAATCGCTCGTTGGCACTTTCTTCATTGATCCCTTTTTTTTTTTCTTTGGTTGGTTGCTCACGCTTTCTTGATCGCTTACTTTTTCTAAGTCACTCGCTTCCTCTCTTGCTTTCTCGGTTGCTTGCTCTTTTCTAACTCAGTCTCTTGAATGCACTCACGCTCTCGATCACTCTTTTTTTTTTTTTTTTTGCTCTTTATCATTTGCTTGCTTGCTCTTTCTCTGCTCGCTCTCTCGTTCACTCTCTTGATCGCTTGCTCTTTCTTGACCACTTGAATGTATTTAGAATCCGGCAGATATATGACTGCAACCAGCGCCCCATGCACGTCAATAGAAAATCCGAGCTTTGGTCTACGCAGCACGGATTTTCTATTGTTAGATTTCTTAAAGGGGTTGTCTCACTACAAGGATTGGTGTTTTTTATGTTAAAGATCTTGCAAAAACAACTTACTTTGCAATATTTGTCCATTAACAGTGTCCTACCTATTCCTAGATATCCCCTTTAGTATGGGCTGCATCAGCTCCTCAGGTCACTATAGCTACAGACCTGTTCAATCTCTCCTGATAGGCTGCCAGCACTGGTTGCTATAGCTACAGACCTGGCTTCTACTGCAGCCTAGTAGAAGCCAGTAAACACGCCCCTGAATTCAAAGTGTAACCAAGAAAACAGGACTGAGGTAAGATGAATCAATGTAGTGAGATAACCCCTTTAACCGTCAGGTCTCCGCCAGAATATAGAGCATGTTCTATCTTCCAGTGGATTCTAGTGCACTTCTATGTACTGAGCTGGCTGAAGTCCAAAAACTGACTGTGTTTTATTTTGCACAAACCTGCTACAAGCCGCGGTACGGTGATACTAAAATACAGGCGGATTTCTGCCGGTATTATAATTTATGCCGCTTAGACAGAGCCTTAAAGGGATTTTGCCACGATGTAATGTTGACGTGGAATCCTCCAAAATGAGTATTTAATCACTTTTCTAAATATCTGTGATTACAAAAAGTGAAGCCTGTGAGAGCTACAGCCTTCCTTACATGCCCTTAGTTACTTAAAAGTTTACATTAGACACGACCAGGAGCTAACAGGGAGCCAGGGAGCTGATCTGGCCCTGCTTGCCTGTTTGCACTTCTTATCTGATGACAGGGAACATGAAGACGCTGGCAAGGGACTGTGGAGAAAGTGCAATGTATGAGTCTGTCTGCTGTATAGAGAATACACTGTTGTAATGTTATTATTTGAGTAAACTTTTGAGACGCTCCCTACTTCCTCAATCTCTGCTCACCTCCTCCCTCTCACCCCTGCAGCGTTCATGACTCGGCATGCTTTGATTATATTCTCCTCTGAGCTAATAAGGTGGTAAGAAACTCACTTGTTGGTAAAACCCCTTTAAGGACAGTGTTCATGCGTATTTAATATCCAAACCGCGAAAATTAAAGTGTAATCATTACTAACAAAAAAAGAAGCTTAACAGGAATGTAGTGAGGACCTGCAATTCACGCGTCTCTGAGGGATCCCCTAGTTAAACATTGCTATTTGATGTCCTCCTCTAGACCACCTGTTCACACTGCTGTGTTAGTGACATCATTGCATTGGTGGTGCTGGAGCAGTGCTCTACATCAGTCTGCAAAACTACAACTCCCAACATGACCTGAAAGCATCTTCTATATATGATTGTACTAAAAAAATGTTCAAACTGAAACCGGCACCTCCGACTGTATAAGCTGCCATCTGACTAGTCCAAAACGATGCTGTGGCGCCACAACTTCCAGCATGCACTGCCAGGCACGGTTGTAACGTGGACAGTAAGGGGGGAGCTGGAGGCTGCAGAACTCAGATCTGGTTTATTGTTGCTTTTTCCTCTGTGTGACCTGAATTCTACTTGAACGTTTTTCCACAAGAAAATTTAAGGAACTTTCCAGCGACCGTTACCCAGCTCGGAGCGATCCGTCAGTCTTCTGCATCTAATATAACAGTATCTAGCTAATATCATTATATCTATATAAGTTTGTTCTTTTGTCCAGGTTTTTGATGCAACATTTTGCAGCCAAAACCAAGAACCGAATACAAGTAAAGGACACGTAGAAAAGAAAAGACTCCTCTTTTCTTTTTTTTTTTTTTTGTTTAACTGTATTTTTATTACATTTTCTTTTGAGTACCAAAGCAATAACAAATATCATGTACAGAACACAATATATAACTTCACTGAATATATACTTCAGCATAGAAACATCATATATTAGCTATAATGAGGATATTTAACACTATTGCAAAGTGTTATGACTCATAAAACATTATAAGAAAGACAATATAGAAACTGTACAGTTGGGGGTTAGACGAGACAAGACACAGAAGGGAAAAAATTCACCAAATGAAGTGGATCAGCAGGATAGGATTATGTAGCAAGTGTACAAGATCAGAATTCCCGGAAAATACAATAATCTTCCCAGGCCTTCCAAACCGTGTCAAAGGATTCCAACTCATCACTCTTAACCCTTAACGACCGCGCACCGTCTTTTGACGGCGGCCGGTGCGGGTCGTTCGTCTGCAGCGACGTCTTTTGACGTCGCTGCAGACATCGGGGTTTGCGGCGCCCGGTGCCGCACCTGCGCTGGGATCGGGGCTGAACTACACAGCCCCGATCCCAGAGCATGTCCTGCAGGCATCGGGGAGCGGAGGAAACCTCCGCAACCCGATGCTTTAACCCTTGATTGCGGCGGTGCGTTACCGCAGCGCAATCAAAGGGATCCCCTGCTCTGTCGGGTGATCGGAACGCCCGGTGACCCGACAGAGCTCGGGGACCGGCTGCACAGTCAGCTCTGGGGACCTAGAGTGGCCCCAGAGCTGTCTGTGTATCCACCAGTGACCAGGAGCACTGTGTGCTGTTCCTAATCACTGCCTGTGTCAGACTGACACAGATTAGCATGTATTAGCATTATATGAATATGCTAATACATACTAAGTGTAAAAAATTTTTAAAAAAATGTTAAACAGTTCTCCCTTCATGGGAGTCAAAAAAAAAGTACAAAAAAAACATAAAAAGTTAAAAAAAAAAGAATAAAAAAATAAATAATAAAATAAAAATAAATATTTAATAAAAAATAATTGTACATAAATTACACGCACAAAAAAACCTACACATATTTGGTATCCACACGACTGTAATAACCTGTAGAATTAATCTAACAAGTTATTAAGTGTGAAATGTTAATGGTGTAAAAAAAAAAAATGAAAAAAACAAAAAAATTTTGGAAAAAAATAAAAAAAAATACTGCAATTATTTATAAGTGTACTTAAACTAATCCCTTATAAAGTACAACTTTTCTTTAATAAAAAGAGGCCTCATCCAACTGCGTCATTGAAAAAATAAAAAAGTTACAACTGTTTAAATGCAAGGAGGCCAAAACTAAAAAAATGTTCTGGTCATTAACTACTTTTCAGGCGTTCGGCTTAAGGGGTTTAAGGGCTGTAAGGTATTCCATATCCCTAATTTCTTTAATACGTGAACATAAAGCTTCTCTAGAAGGAGGGAGAGCCTGTTTCCAGTGTTTAGCTATCAAACACTTGGCTGCAGTTACCATATATAGAAATAACCTACCCAGTTTACGGCCCAACGAAGGGAATGGGACATTTAAAATATAATTTTGGGGCGTAAGAGGGACCCAAACCTGAAGGATCTCAAAGGCCAACGACTGAACCTGCCTCCAAACTGAGCTTATCCTGGTACAAGCCCAGAACACATGCGGCACATCCGCTCCTGACTCCCCACATCTCCAACACACGTCCGGCAGAGATGGGTTCAGCTTATGTAAGAGGGCGGGTGTGTGGTACCAATACATCAACAACTTAAATTGATTTTCTTTATTCTGGATAGAAATAGAAGACCTAGAAGCCTGACACCAAATGCTTTGCCATTCTTCCTGAGATAAGGGGAAACCCAAGAACCTCTCCCACCTGGACATATATGCGTGCGGTGCTGGTGTCTCCTGATCTGGAGATATCATCAATTGATATATAGCTGAGATCAGTCCCTTAGTGGAGACACCTGCTCGGCAAATCTGTTTAAAAGTAGAGGGTTTAGAAACCCCGTCCGCTCCCAGCACCGAGCCCATATAATGCTTAATTTGTAAATATGAAAAAAGGCTTGAAGATGGCAGCCCAAACTGAGATTGTAATTCCTGAAAGGGCTTTATTCTTAACGTACGCGGGTCCACAATATCGGCGAAGTGAAACAATTTGCTTTGATACCATGGTCGCCACCGTTCATCCATCTGACCCCCACCAAACTGTGGATGGAACAAGAAAGATGTCATGGGAGGCGCCTTAGAACGCAGCCCAAATTTGTCACAACATCTCTGCCAAACAGATCTCGTCAGAGACATAGAGTTCAGCAGCGGGGCTTCTATTTTAGTTTTTGTGGTTGCACAAAGCAAGGACTTGGGGTGCATAGGTGCCGTCCATAATTTCTCAAGTTCCATCCATCTAGTATAGGCATAAAGCTGCGACCAAGCCGGAATGACACTCAGTTGCAGACTCCTCTTTTTAAATCCATTTTTGGCTTCATAAACTGCATAAAAACATGAAAATGCTGCATCTCTTTCTCATTCAGTTTCTCAGTTGCTCTCTCTTTTTCAATCACTCTTTTTTTGTCAACATAATTTTTATTAAATTTTACAATTACAGAAACATATAATAACTGTCCATTAGATGAGATACTACTCGACACACAAAGAAATAATATAAGGCATCATTAGTACAGATAAGAAAAGTACTAAGCAATAAAAGTACAAAATAGCACTAATGACATACTTTGGTATCATAATAATAAGGATGAAGCAAAAGACGGCTCCATCTTCACTAAAGAAAGAAAACAAAAAATATTAAAAAAGTAACCACCCCCCCAAAAAAACAAGCAAAAAAAACAAAAAAAAAAAAACCCCAAAACAACACAGAACAGTGGTACCCATACGCAGTTATGTATAAGAGACATAATCACATACAACTATGTAATCAAATAAGGTCTGGGATCACTCTTTTTTTGATCTGTCGCTCTTTCTCAGTCTCACTTGCTCTCAATCCCTCTGTTGATATCTCCTCTTTTTGTTTGCTTTCTCGCTCTTTCTTGTTTGCTCTTTTTTCATTCGCTCTCTCCTTGATTGCTCTCTTCCTCTTTTCCTTTCTCTCAGTTGCGCTCTCTCTGTCACTCTTTGTGATCTTTTTTAATCAGTCACTCTCGACCTATCTCTGATACTCAACCTCTCTGATTTTGCTCTTTCTTGATCGCTTTCTCTCTTGATTGCGCTTTTTTTGATCGATTGCTCTTTCTTGATCTCTCTTGCTCTGTCTCTCTGTTGATATCGCTGTCTTT
This sequence comes from Phyllomedusa bahiana, assembly GCA_025379985.1. NCBI lineage: Eukaryota > Metazoa > Chordata > Amphibia > Anura > Hylidae > Phyllomedusa > Phyllomedusa bahiana. The sequence goes on from JAODAL010041814.1 coordinate 29,694, forward strand.
CTCAATTGCTTTCTTGATCAATTGCTCTCTTACTCAAATGCTCGCTCTCTTTCTCGATCACTTTCTATCGCTGTCTCTTTGATGGCATGCTCTCTTTCTGGACTAATTTTTCGATCTCTTGACATCTTGCTCTCTTTCTCGATCTTAATCTCTCACTTTCCCTTTCTTGATCTCAGTCTATTTCTCTCGATCTCTCTCTTTCATCTATTAATATTTAATTATATGAATGTATCTATTTAATCAATATCAATGTGTGTATATATACATACACAATTAAAATTATATATAAATATATATTAAATATATATATATAATATATATATATATAAATTTTATATATATATTTTAAAAAAATATATATATAATATACATACACAAAGATGCTTTCACACTGCGCAGTTTTGGTGCAGTTTTAACTGCGCTCCACTTACACTGCCTTTATTACCAGCAGCTTCTTCCGCTTATCTAAACTGGAAAGTGAGGAATCAATCAGTGTGTTTGTATCCACAAGATTTCAAACACAGTCATTGATTACTTACTTGAAACACCTTTCTGAACACTTTAGACAACTGAAAGAAGCTGCTGGTAATAAAGGCAGTTTAATTGGAGCACAGTTAAAACTGCGTCAAAACTGCGCTGTGTGAAAGCGCTCTAAGGCTATGTCTACACAGCGTAGAAATACTGTCGGATTTTCAGCAGTTTCAGGTTTTTTTTAAACCACTAAGGCATGGTTCACACAGCGGATGTCACCGCGGGTTTGTACGCGGGTTGCGGCGCGGTCGCCGCAGCCAAAACCTCGTCCAAACCTCGCCTCAAACTCACGTCTCCCGTGGTGGTGCATGCTTTGGGGCACGGTTTGTGGCGAGGTTTTCCCCCATACAAATGAATAGGCAGGGCAAATACTGCGCCGAGAATCGCGGCCCAAATGCGCACCAACCGTGCCGAAACCTGCGGCCAAACCTGCAGCAACACCGCGCGGCCGCCGCGCTGAAGAATTGACAGGAGACTTCTCAAACATGCGCGGCCAAAGCCACGGCGTGTGAATAGCAACGCGGTTTCCCATAGGAAACCATGTAATGAACTGGGGGCGTTTGGGGCGCGATTTGGACGAGGTTTTGGCAGCGGCAACCGCGCCGAAACCCGCATCGAAATCCGCCATGTGAATCCGACGGTACACTGTGCTGCAGAAACTGCAATGAAAACCCGAGCTGTCGCCTATACAGCACGGGATTTTTACCCACGCCGTTTAAAATCCGGCAGAACATACAACATGTTGCAAATTCCGCCTGAGTTTTTTGTTTTCCTGTCAGTTTCTTATTCATTCAATTGTATGGGCCAACGGCAAAAACTAAAACAGACCATGTTTTTTGTGCAAATAAGTGACAAAACCTCGGTCCTGCATAGGATGTTTTTTGTCCTATGCAGTATGGCCCTACCTAATCTATCCAAACTATCTATTCTATCTACTATCTCTATCAAACTATCTATCTCACTTCTACTCTACTACAATCCTATCTACTATCTAACTAATCTATCTTAATCTACTATCCTATCATCTATCCCCTATCATCTCTATCTATTTTCTAATCTATCTCATCTACCCTTATCTATCTATCCCATATCTATGTATGTATCTATGTGTCTCTTTGGTTCCTTTGCCTGGCCTCTCAGTTATTCATAATGTTCTTGCTCTTTCAGATCCACAAGTTAGATAAAGCCGTAGCGGCCGCACATACTTTTTACATTGGGAACCCTGACCACTTGGAGATGCGGCAGAACTTGGAGTATTACAAGATGATGGCTGGCGTGTCCGAATCTGACTTCAGAGACCTGGAAGCCAAGCCCCATATGGTGAGTGTAGGAGCCTGTCCTTATGTACGTGCCGATGGAATGTAGAGGTGGGATTACTAATGTTTGCACCTCAGTAAGCACCTCGGTTTGGTTGGTCGTTCTGTACCCCGGCCGCCTAGAACATGAAAACAGTTTGTTTCCGGGTCACTTGCTGCATTATATGGCTGATCTGTGAAGACTCATTCTATAGTCATGCAGCTGGGGCGGCCATGCAGTGTCCTGGATGGGCTGCTGTGAGCCATCCTCCATATTGCAGTAAGGAAATGTTCTATAAGCAATTATCGCATTACTGGAGCTGCTCCTTTGATGTTGTAATGGCAGCTGCAGGAGAGGGGATGTCTGGATCCTTTTAAAGGGGATATGCTATCAAAGTTTGACAAGTGCGGGTCTCACCTCTGGACCTGCACCTATCTCGGGAACAGTTCCCTGAAAGTCTTGCTACAGAATGGAGAATTAGTTGCACTTGTGCATGACTCTCCATTCTGTTCTATGGGAGTTCCGAGTACAGCCCAACACCGCTCCCCTGTACCTGAAACTTTCATAGAATAGAGTAAAGAGTTGCGCACAACCTACTCTTCTTTCTGAGCCAATATTTTCAGGGTCCCATTCCAAAAATACAGAGGCGTAACTTAAAGCTGCGGGGCCGCAGTGCAAAATTCAGAAAAGGTCTCCAACCTACCATGTTTCATTTAAAATATCAGTATCTCATTATGCAGTAGAGAGGCCTTTGGGCCCCTTAAGGCTCCAGGGCCAAGGAGGCGACCGCTACCTCTGCACCTCCCATAGCTATGCCCCTGCCGAGATTGACGTGGGTCCCAGTGGTGAGACCCGCACCTATCACACTTTGATGTTACATCCATTATTGCATACAATGGTACAATTGAAGCTGCTTCTTTTAATGTCCAAACCTTCTTATAGATGCCTCCAGCAGAGTATAGACACTGTTCACTTCAGCTCGTCTTGCATGTATATACGGGTTCTTCTGCACAAGATCTTCCCTGGAAGCCGTCCATTTGCAGGATACAGTTTGCCATAAATGATACTGTCCTGATAGCAAGGAGGAATTGTATTTCCTGCAGGTTTGCCATGAGAGAGTAATCACGATAAGAACATAATATATGATAAAGTTCTCTTTGCTGTATATTATAAAAATATTAGGCAAGCGAGATGAAAAATCTGCACTGTAGATCATAGTATGTGCCATTATCTGGTGCTCAGTAACTGGAAAAAAATATGACAAAATAGGATGAAAGGAGGAGTAGTAATTGTTGATTTGTATCATGGTGGTTGGGTATGTGTATAAACGTACTTTATCTGGAGCCATAAATCCAGAAGATGTTCCCCGAGGCTTTTCCTGGGCAGCTTTCTTCATGTCCTGTCCTGCTGCCCCTACAGGGGTTGCTCGTCCATCGTTACACATTTGATCACCTTCCACCACCCCTTCCTTAGTCTGCTGTCTTCAGAACATCGTCATATAGTGAAACTTGAATTGTTTCCCATTCGTCCTCAATGGGACAAAGTGGTAAAATCGGCCACTTATTCCCAATGTTCATAGATTCTCTCTCTGATTTTTGATATGTTGCCATTCTGAAATTGTGGTAAAAATCCTGTAGAAGAAGCAGAAACTGCCCGGCCCCATTGTGTAACATGGAGGGAAATGAACTGGGATAGTTGTGCGATTGATGCACAACACTATAAAGAGCGAGGACCTCTCCATGGTCATATGAACTCAGATACATGAAGAAGATGGAAACGCTGAGATGACTCTTAAAGGTATAGACTGCTAAGCTTGGATTCAGAGCCATCATTGGTGGTCTCTCTAAACCAGAAGGATGCCCATCAAGATTGCTCATAAGATGGTTGAGGAGTCCAATCCTCGAGCCACAGATCTTCAGAAAGTGGCGGCAAGAGGTTCCACTGTGTAATATGGCAGGAAACAAGCTGAGATAGTTGTGTGATTGAGGCATAACACCATAAAGAGTTAGCACCTCTCCATGGTCATATGGAACCTGGAATAACACTATAAAGGACATGTCCATGGTCATATGGAATCAGGTGAATGGAGAAGATGGAAATAGGCCCACATAGAAGTAGACCGCTAAGCTTGGAGGCAGATCCATCATTGATGGTCTTTCTAGAAAGAGAATAACACCCAGCAAGATGACTCGTGTTCTAAGATGGTTTAGGAGTCCGGTCCATTAGCCACAGATCTTCAGAAAGTGGCGGCAAGAGGTTCCACTGTGTAATATGTCAGGAAACAAGCTGAGATAGTTGTGTGATTGAGGCGTAACACCATAAAGAGTGAGGACCTGTTCATGGTCATATGGAACATGCAGAAGATGGAAACATGAGCCATAGAAGTATAGACTGCCAAGCATGGAAGCAGAGCCATCATTGGCCATCTCTCTAAACTAGAGTGACGCCCATCAAAATTATATTTATTGTTCTAAGATGCTTGAGGAGTCCAATCCTCGAGCCACAGATCTTTGGATTGGGGGGGGGGGGGGGGGGGGGGGGGGGCAAGAAGTATCACATAGCAGTTGCCTTCACAAATCTGTGTTCTACTCCTTCTCTTTTTTCTTTCATATTATCAATTCCAAGAAGGCTACAACCGTAAAACCTGCCACCTTGGAATAAGCATAGGTGGTCCTTTCCAATGCGGCAGCTCTTGTGTACAAGTTGTCCAGCTGTTTGTACTAGAAAAAAAGTGACAACCAAACCAGATGTGATATTCTGGGCGACATGTATGAACGGGGCTGCTGCAGAATTCTGGCCTCAAAAAGCTTTTAGTAACCAGTTCTGTAGATGTATGAACAGGCGTACTCCAAACTTTGGAGCGATAAGTGCCTCAGTACCACGCCAGAGTTTTGGGGCGTTCTGGGGGCGTCGCACCACATTAGTAGAGGTAGACATGATTCTTTGATGCCAAAACTTTGGCGCAGAACAGTTAGAACAGCCAGACCAGGGTAAAGGTGGTGCCTGAGCCAGACTTGTGGTATTGGTTCTACATTGCCCTGTATGTATGACCTGCAGAAGAACAGAACAGGGTAAAGGTGGTGCCTGAGCCAGACTTGTGGTATTGGCCCCCTACACCTGCCCTATATTTTTATGACCTGCAGAAGAACAGCCAACCAGGGTAAAGGGGGTGCCTGAGCCAGACTTGTGGTATTGGCTCTACACTGCCCTGTATGTATGAACGCAAAAGAAATGTTCATTACATTCTGGCGCAGTCTATACTACCTTAAAGCGATTTATAACTGGTCTGTCAGCGCCAGTATTCATACATGTCGCCCCCTGTGTCTAAAACAATTCTCCCTTCTTCCATACCTGAGTGATCGGGATGGAGGTCTGCTAGACCAGGCAAAAGATTGGGTTGAGGTTTCCACTTTCATGGTTGTCTAGGGACCTTAAAAGTATTTTGAGGTTTCTTTTTTATGCACTTTTGTGGAATGGCCGCTGATGCTGGGTTTTTGTAGGTATGATTTTGCTCAACTCTGCCACACTTTTCCAGAGGTTATCTCTGGTATTGCAGCTAGAAACAAAATATGGTCAGCACATCCACTTTGAAAAATTAGTATATAGGTGCGCGCTCGTGTGGCAGCCAAAGGCAATGCAAACACAACAGTGTGCACCTATATACTAATTTTTCAAAATGGATGTGCTGACCATATTCTGTCCTTAGACTGTTTGCATGGGGAAGTGGCTGACCCCATCTTGGTTTTTGCACTCCACCCATCTGCACAGGTTTTTTAATCAGATTAGGTTATAGCTGGAATCTTCTTTCCCTGAAATGTGGAGATCTGAACAGACACCAAGAGAGGTAACGTAAAGAGTAGGTTTCCATCTGAATTGAGGTCACCTTGCCGTTGGTAGAAGGGCTTTTACTGTTTTGATCAAAAATGTACACGAAGAACCTCAACATTTTCATATATTCCAAAGAGTAG
>JAODAL010041815.1:0-27250 GCA_025379985.1 Phyllomedusa bahiana
GAACATGTTTAAACTGGCCCCCCGACTTTCAATGGTCTCAATGGGCGCCCCATCCTATCTTTACCTCTAATCGGCCAATCAGGCCTTCACTGGGGCACCCACCTCCCTTATTCAGAGAGAAAAAAAAAAAAAACCCAACTGCAAAGTGCCTTCTTAATGACATGGAGGTGGGCGGGGGCAGAAACCCAAAATGGAACACCCCCTTCCTTCCAAATTTTGGTTAAAAACAATTAACCAAGTATAAGTAGTTTCTGCACCAAAAACATTTCTGAAAAAACGTATGCAACCCGGGTGCCCCGGCAGGCTGCGGCACACATGTAATTATACATGTACACACACAGACCGCCGCCAGCGGCACATTTCTGCAAAAAGGGCAATACACTACGTCGAAATCCCTAAAGAAGCATTTATGCTATCTATCATACATGAAAAAAAATTTGAGAATCACGGGTTTACATATCTTGATCAGAACAGTTTAAGCTGCCCACGACTTTCAACGTGGTCTCAAATCGGGCAGTCCAAACTATCTTTACCCTCAATCGAGCCAATCAGGCCCCTCACTGGGGCACCGACCTCCATTATTCAGAGAGAAAAAATAAAAAACCCAAACCCGCAAAGCTGCCCTTCTTATGACAGCCGTGAGAGTGGGCGGGGACAGAAACCCAAAATGGAAGCACCCTTCTTTCCATATAGGGAAAAATCAATGTCACCCAAGTATAAACGTTTATGTTTCGCACACAAAAACATCTCTGAAAAAAACGTATGCAAACCTGGGTGCCACTGGCGGGCTGCGGCACAATGTAATTATACATGTACACACACAGGGCCGCCGCCCGCGGCCATTTCTGCAAAAAGGGGCAATACCCCCTACGTTCGAAATCCTTTAAAAAAAGCATTTATGCTATCTATCATACATGAAAAACTTTGAGACTCTCGGGGTTTACATATCTTGATCAAACATGTTTAAGCTGCCCACGGGGGACCTTATAAAGGGGGTCCATAATCCGGGCAGAGGGGTTAAAAACCGATTTGAACACTTCTGGCAGCTTAACATTTCTGATCAGATAGTAACCGGAGTCCAAAGTTTTTCATGTATGAAGATAGCATAAATGCTTCTTAGGATTTCGACGTAGTGTATTGCCCTTTTGCAGAATGTGCCCCTGGCGGCGTCTGTGTGTGACATGTATAATACAAGGTCCCAGCCTGCAGTGGCACCCGGTTTTCTACTTTTTTCAGAATGTTTTTGGTGCAGAAAATGTTATACTGGGTACATTGATTTTAACCTATATGGAAGAAAGGGGGGCTTCCATTTTGGTTTCTGTCCCCGCCCACTCTCACAGGCTGTCATAAGAAGGGCCGCTTTGCAGGTTGGGGGTTTTTTATTTTTTTCTGTCTGAAGCCGGGAGGTCGGTGACGCCGTGAGAGGCCTGCTTGGGTCGATTGAGAGGTAAAGATAGGATAGGCCTGCCCGATTTGAGACCACGTTGAAGTCGTGGGCAAACTTAAAATGTTCTGATAAGAATATGTGAACCGAGAGTCTCCAAAGTTTTTTCATGTAAAGATAGATAGCAAAATGCTTCTTTAGGGATTTCGAAAGTAGTGTATTGCCCTTTTTGCAGAAATGTGCCCCGGCGGCGGTCTGTGTGTGTACATGTATAATTACATGTGTGCCGCAGCCTGCCAGTGGCACCCAGGTTTGCATACGTTTTTTCAGAGATTTTTTTGTGTGCAGAAACATAGTTATACTTGGTGTACATTGATTTTAACCTATATGAAAGGAAGGGGTGCTTCCATTTTGGGGTTTCTGTCCCCGCCACTCTCACAGGCTGTCATAAAAGGCAGCTTGCCAGGTTGGGTGTTTTTTATTTTTTTCTCTCTGAATAATGAGGTCGGTGACCCATGAGAGGCCTGATTGGCTCGATTGAGAGGTAAAGATAGGAATAGGACTGCCGCGATTTGGAGACCCGTTGAAGTCGTGGCAGCTTAAACAAGTTCTGATCAAGGATATGTGAACCGAGAGTCCAAATTGTATCATGTATGATACAATAGCATAAAGCTTCTTAGGGATTTCCGACGTAGTGTATTGCCCTTTTTCAGAAATTGTGCCGCCTGGCGGCGGTCCTGTGTGTGTACATGTAAATTACATGAGTGCCGCAGCCCTGCCAGTGGCACCCAGGTTTGCATCATTTTTTTCAGAGATGTTATTGTTGCAGAAACATACTTAAACTTGTGTACATGATTTTAACCTATATGGAAAGGAAGGGGTGGCTCCTTTGTTTTCTTTCCCCGCCCACTCTCACAGGCTGTCATAAGAAGGGGCAAGCTTTGCAGGTTGGGTGTTTTTTTATTTTTTCTCTCTGAATAAATGGAGGTCGTTGACCCATAAAGTTTTGAGAGCCTGATTGCTCGATTGAGATGTAAAGATAGGATAGGACAGCCCGATAGAGACCACGTTGAAAGTCGTGGCACTTAAAAATGTTCTATCAAGATATGTGAACTCGAGAGTCTCAAAGTTTTTTCATGTCATGATAGATAGCATAAATGCATCTTTAGGATTTCGACGTAGTGTATTGCCCTTTTGCAGAAATGTGCCGCTGGCGGCGGCTGTGTGTGTACATGTATAATTACAGTGAGCCTCAGCCGGCCAGGTCACCTAGGCTTGCATACGTTTTTTCAGAGATGTTTTTGTTGCAGAAAACAAACGTTATACTGGTGTAACATTGATTAACCTATATGGAAAAAAAGGAAGGGGAGCTTCCTTTGGGATTCTGTCCCCGCCCACTCTCACAGCTGTCATAATAAGGGCATCTTTGCAGGTTGGTTGTTTTTTTATTTTTTCTCTCTGAATAATGGAGGTCGGGTGACCCAGTGAGAGGCCTGATTGGCTCGATTGGAGGATAAAGATAGGGATAGGACTGCCCGATTTTGAGACCCCCCCACCGTTGAAAGTCGTGGGCAGCTATAAACATGTTCTGATCAAGATATTGTGAACCGAGAGTCTCAAAGTTTTTCATGTATGAAGATAGCAAAATGCTCTTTAGGGCTTTCGACGTAGTGTATTGCCCTTGTTGCAGAAATGTGCAGCTGGCGGCGGTCTGTGTGTGTACATGTATAATTACATGTTTGCCGCAGCCCGCCAGTGGCAACCCAGGTTTGCATAACTTTTTTCAGAGATGTTTTGTGTTGCAGAAACGATACAGTTATACATGGTGTACATTGATTTTAACCTATATGGAAAGGAAGTGTGCTTCCTTTTGGTTTCTGTCCCCGCCCACACTCTCACATGCTGTCATAAAAGGGCAAAGCTTTGGCAGTTGGGTTTTTTTATTTTTTCTCTCTGAATAATGGAGTCGTGAACCAGTTGAGAGGCCTGATTGGCTCGAATGAGAGGTAAAGATAGGATAGGACTGCCCGATTTGAGACCACGTTGAAAGTCGTGGGCAGCTTAAACAAGTTCTGATAAAGATATGTGATCCGAGAGTCTCAAAGGTTTTTTCATGTATGATAATAGCATAAATGCCTTCTTAGGAATTCGACGTAGTGTATTGCCCTTTTGCAGAAAGTTTGCCGCTGCGCGGTCACTGTTGTGTCTCATGTAATAATTACATGTGTGCGCAGCCCAGCCAGTGGCACCCAGGTTTTCATACGTTTTTTCAGAGATGTTTTGTGTGCAGAAACATACGTTATCTTGGTATACATTGATTTTAACCATATGGAAAGGAAGGGTGCTTCCATTTTGGGTTTCTGTCCCCGCGCCACTCTCACAGGCTGTCATAAGAAGGGCAGCATTGCAGGTTGGTGTTTTTTTATTTTTCTCTCTGATAATGGAGTCGGTGACCCCAAGTGAGAGGCCTGTATGGCTCGATTGAGAGGTAAAGATAGGATAGGACTGCCCGATTTGAAGACCAGTTGAAAGTCGTGGGCAGCTTAAACATGTCTGATCAAGATATGTGAACCGAGAGTCTCAATGTTTTTTCATGTTTGATAATAGCATAAATGCTTCTTTAGGGGATTTTCGACGTAGTGTATTGCCCTTTTGCAGAAATGTGCCGCTGCAGCGGTCTGTGTGTTGTGACATTATAATTACATGAGTGCCGCAGCCCTGCCAGTGGCACCCAGGTTTGCAATACGTTTTTTCAGAGATGTTTTTGTGTGCAACACATTACGTATACTTGGTGTGACATTGATTTTTTAACCTATATGGAAAGGAAGGGGTGCTTCCATTTTGGGTTTCTGTCCCGCCCACTCACCAAGGCTGTCATAAGAAGGGCAGCTTTGCAGTTGGGTGTTTTTTATTTTTCTCTCTGAAAAATTGAGTGTCGGTGACCCAGTGAGAGGCCTGATTGGCTCGATTGAGAGGTAAAGATAGATAAGGACTGCCCGATTTGAGACCACGTTGAAAGTCGTGGGCAGCTTAAACCATGTTTCTGAACAGATATTGAACCGAGAGTCCTCAAAGTTTTTTCATTAAGATACATAGCATAAATGCTTTCTTAGGGATTTCGACGTAGTGTATTGCCCTTTTGCAGAAATGTGCCCGCTGGGCGCGGTCTGTGTGTGTACATGTAATAATTACATGTGTAGCCGCAGCCCTGCCAGTGCACCCAGGTTTGCATACATTTTTTTTCAGAATGTTTTTTTGTGCAGAAATCATACGTTATACTTGGTGTACATTGGATTTTAACCAATATGGAAAGGAAGGGTGCTTCCATTTTGGTTTCTGTCCCCGCCCACTTCTCCACAGGCTGTCAAAAGAAGGGCTGCTTTGCAGTTGGGTTGTTTTTTTATTTTTTCTCTCCTGAATAATGGAGGTCGGTGACCCATGAGAGGCCTGATTGGCTCGATTGAGAGGTAAAGAATAGGATAGGACTGCCCGATTTGAGAGCCACGTGAAAGTCGTGGGCATCTTAAACATTCTGATCAAGCTATGTGAACCGAGAGTCCAAAGTTTGTTTCATGTATGATAGAAAGCATAAATGCTTCTTTAGGGATTTCGACGTAGTGTATTGCCCTTTTTGCAGAAATGTGCCGCTTGGCGGCGGTCAGTGTGTGTAATGTAAATTTCATGTGTGCCGCAGCCCTGCCAGTGGGCCACCCAGGTTTGCATACGTTTTTTTCAGAGATGTTTTTGTGTGCAGAAACATACCGTTATACTTGTGTACATTGATTATAACCTAATGGAAAGGATAGGGGTGCTTCCATTTTGGGTTTCTGTCCCCGCCCACTCTCACAGGCTGTCATAAGAAGGGCAGCTTGCTGGTTGGGTTTTTTTTATTTTTTCTCTCTGAATAATGGAGGTCGGTGACCAGTGAGATGCCTGAATGGCTCGATTGAGAGAGTAAAGATAGGATAGGACTGCCCCGATTTGAGACCACGTTGAAAGTCTTGCAGCTAAACATGTTTCTGATCAAGATATGTAACCGAGAGTCTCAAAGTTTTTCATGTATGATAGATAGCAATAAATGCTTCTTTAGGATTTTCGACCGTAGTGTATTGCCCTTTTTTGCAGAAATGTGCCGCTGCGTCGGTCTGTGTGTGTACATGTATAATTACATGTGGCCGCAGCCCTGCCAGTGGCACCCAGGTTTTGCATACGTTTCTTCAGAGATGTTTTTTGAGTGTGCAGAAACATACGTTATACTTGGTGTACATTGATTTTAACCTATATGGAAAGAAGGGGTGGCTCCAATTTGGGTTCTGTCCCCCGCCCACTCTCACAGGCTGTCATAAAGAAGGGCTAGCTTTGCAGGTTGGGTGTTTATTAATTTTTTCCACTGAATAATGGAGGTCGGTGACCCAGTGAGAGCCTGATATGGCTCGATGAGAGTAAAGATAGGAAAGGACTCCCGATTTGAGACCACGTTGAAAGTCGTTTAGATGTAGCAGTTTCTAAATTCATGTTCTGTGACAAGATATGTAACCGAGAGTCCAAAGTTTTTTCATGTATGATAGATAGCATAAATGCTTCTTTAGGATTTCGACTAGTGTATTGCCCTTTTTGGCAGAAATGTGCCGCTGGCGGCGGTCTGGTGTGGTGTACATGTATAATTACATGTGTGCCGCAGCCCTGCCAGTGGCACCCAGGTTTGCATACGTTTTTTCAGAGATGTTTTTTGTGTGGCAGAAACATACGTTATAGCTTGGTAACATTGATTTTTTTAACCTATATGGGAAAGGAAGGGGTGCTTCCATTTTGGGTTTCTGTCCCCGCCACCTCTCACAGGCTGTCATAAGAGGGCAGCTTTGCAGGTTGGTGTTTTTTATTTTTTCTCTCGAATAATGGAGGACGGTGACCAGTGAGAGCCTGATTGCTCGATTGAGAGGAAAAGATAGGATAGGACCTGCCCGATTGAGACCACGTTGAAAGTCGTGGCAGCTTAAACATGTTTCTGATCAAGATTATGTGAACCGAGATCTCAAAGTTTTTCATGTATGATAGATAGCATAAATGCTAACTTTAGGATTTCGACGTAGTGTACTTAACCCTTTTTTATGCAGAAATGTGCCGCTGCAGCGTGTCTGTGTGTGTTACATGTATAATTACATGTGTGGCCGCAGCCCTGCCAGTGGCACCCAGGGGTTTGCATACGTTTTTCAGAGATGTTTTTTGTGTGCAGAAACCATACGTTATTACTTGTGTATCATTGATTTTAACCTATATGGAAAGAAGGTGCTGTCCATTTTGGATTGTCTGTCCCGCCCACTCTCACAAGCTGTCATAAGAAGGGCAGCTTTGCAGGTAGGGTGTTTTTTTATTTTATTCATCTCTGAATAATGGAGGTCGGTGACCCAGTGAGGAGGCCTGATTGGCTCGATTGAAGAAGGTAAAGATAGGATAGGACTGCCCGATTTGAGACCACGTTGTAAGTCGTGGGCAGCTTAAACATGTATCTGATCAAGATATGTGAACCGGAGTCTCAAAGTTTTTTCAATGTATGATAGAAACATAAATGCTTCTTTAGGGATTTTCGACTAGTGTATTGCCCTTTTTGCAGAAATGTGCCGCTAGGCGGCGGTCTGTGTGTGTACATGTATAATTAATGTGTGCCGCATCCCTGCCAGTGGCACCCAGGTTGCATACTTTTTTCAGAGATGTTTTTGTGTGCAGAAACATACTTAGACTTGGTGTACATTGATTTTTAACCTATAGGAAAGGAAGGTGCTTCCTTTTTGGTTTTACTGTCCCCGCCCACTTCTCACAGGCTGTCATAAGAAGGAGCAGGCTTTTGCAGGTGGGTGATTTTTATTTTTTCTCTCTGAATAATGGAGGTTCGGTGACCCAGTGAGAGGCCTGATTGGCTCGATTGAAGAGGTAAAGATAGGATAGGACTGCATTTTGAGACCACGTTGAAAGTCGTGGCAGCTTAAACATGTTCTGATCAGATATGTGAACCGAGAGTCTTAGAACAAAAAGTTTTTTTCATGTATGATAGATAGCATAAATGCTTCTTAGGGATTTCGACGTAGTGTATTGCCCTTTTGCAGAAATGTGCCGCTGGCGGCGGTCTGTGTGTGTACAGTATAATTACATGTGTGCCGCAGCCCTACCAGTGGCACCCAGGTTTGCATACGTTGTTTCAGAAGATGTTTTGTGTGCAGATCATACGTTTATACTTGGTAGTACTCATTGATTTAACCTCTATGACAGGAAGGGGTGCTTCATTTGGGTTTCTGTCCCCCCCACTCTCACAGGCATGTCATAAGAAGGGCAGCTTTGCAGGTTGGGTGTTTTTAATTTTTCTCTCCTGAATAATGTAGGTCGGTGACCCAGTGAGAGGTCCTGATTGGCTCGATTGAGAGGTAAAGAAAGATAGAATGCCCGATTTGAGACACGTTGAAAAGTCGAGGGCGAGTTTAAACATGTTCTGATCAAGATATGTGAACCGAGAGTCTCAAAGTTTTTTTTCATGTATGATAGATAGCATAAATGCTTCTTTAGGGAATTTCGACGAAGTGTATTGCCTTTTGCAGAAATGTGCCGCTGCGCTGTCTGTGTGTGTACATGTATAATTACATTGTTGCCGCAGCCCAGCCAGTGCACCCAGGTTGCATACGTTTTTCAGAAGACGTTTTTGTGTGCAGAAAACATACTATACTTGTTTTCAATTGATTTTAACCTATTTGAAAGGGAAGGGGTGCTCCATTTTGGGTTCTGTCCCGCCCACTCACACAGGCTGTCATAAGAAGGGCAGCTTTGCAGGTTGGGTGTTTTTTATTTTTTCTCTCTGAATAATGGAGAATCGGTGACCCAGTGAAGAGCCTGATTGGCTCCCCCGATTGAGAGTAAAGATTAAGGATAGGACTGCCGATTTGAACCACGTTGAAAGTCGTGGGCAGCTAAACATGATCTGATAAAGATATGTGAACCGAGAGTCCCTCAAAGTTTTTTCATGTATGATAGATAGCATAAATCTTCTTTAGATTCTCGACCGTAGTGTATTGCCCTTTTTGCAGAAATGTGCCGCTGGCAGCGTCTGTGTGTGTACATGTAAACTTACAGTGGCCGCATCCCTGCCCGTTGGCACCCAGGTTTGCATACGTTTTTTTCAGAGATGTTTTTGTGTGCAGAAACATACGTTATACTTGGTTGTACAATTGATTTTAACCTATATGGAAAGGAAGGGGTCTTCCATTTTGGGTTTTCTGTCCCCGCCCACTCTCACAGGCTTCATAAGAAGGGCAGCTTTGCAGGTTGGGTGTTTTTTAATTTATTCCTCCTGAATAATTGGAGGTCGGTGACCCCAGTGAGAGGCCTGATGGCTCGATTGAGAGGTAAAGATAGGATAGTACGCCCGTTTGAGACCACGTTGAAAGTCCGTGGGCAGCTTAAACCATGTTCTGATCAAGATATGTGAACCGAGATCTCAAAGTTTTTTCATGTATTATAGAATGCATAAATGCTTCTTTAGGGATTTCGACGTAGTGTATTGCCCATTTTGCAGAAATGTGCCGCTGGCGGCGGTCTGGGTGTGTAAAATTATAAATTACATGAGTGCCGCAGCCCTGCCATTGGCACCCAGGTTTGATACGTTTTTTTCAGAGATTTTTGTGTGCAGAAACATACGTTATACGTGGTGTACATAGATTTTAACCTATATGGAAAGGAATGGGTGCTTCCATTTTGGGTTCTGTCCCCCGCCCACATCCTCACATGGCGTCAAAAGAAGGGCACATTGCAGGTTGGGTGTTTATTTATTTTTCTCACTGAATAAGGAGGTCGGTGAACCCAGTTGAGAGGCCCTGATTGGCTCCGATTGAAGAGGTAAAAGATAGGATAGGACTCGGCCCGATTTGAGACCACGTTTGAAAGTCGTGGGCAGCTTAAACATGTCTGATCAAGATAATGTGAACCGAAGTCTCAAGTTTTTTTCATGTATGATAGATAGCATAATGCTACTCTTTAGGATTTCGACGTAGTGTATTGCCCCTTTTGCAGAAATGCCGCTGGCGGCGGTCTGTGTGTGTACATGTATAATTAACATGTGCCGCAGCCCTGCCAGTGGCCCCAGTTTGCATAGTTGTTTTTCAGAGATGTTTTTGTGGTGCAGAAACATACAGGTATACTTGGTGTACCTTGATTTTAACCTATATGGAAAGGAAGGGGTGCATCCATTTTGGTTTCTGTCCCCGCCCACTCTCACAGGCTGTCATAAGAAGGGCAGCTTTGCAGGTTTGGGTGTTTTTTATTTTTTCTCTCTGGATAAATGGGAGGTCGGTGAACCCAGTGAAGGCCTGATGGCTCGATTGCTGAGTAAAGATAGGATAGGACTGCCGATTTTGAGACACGATGAAAAGTCGTGGGCTGCTTAAAACATGTTCTGAACAAGATATGGGAACCGAGAGTCTCAAAGTTAGTCATGTAGGATAGATAGCATAAATGCTTCCTTAGGGATTTCGACGTTAGTGTAATTGCCTTTTTGCAGAAATGTGCCGCTGGCTGCGGTCTGTGGTGTGTACATATAATTACATGTGTGCCGCAGCCCTGCCAGTGGCACCCAGGTTTGCATACGTTTTGTCGAGATGTTTTTGTGTGCAAGAAACATACGTTATACTTGGGTGTACATTGATTTTAACCTAATGGAAAGGAAGTGGGTGCTTCCCATTTTGGGTTTCCTGTCCCCGCCACTCTCACAGGCTGTCATCAAGCAGGGGCACTTTGCAGGTTGGGTGTTTTTTTATTTTTTCTCTCTTAATACTGGAGGTCGGTGACCCAGTGAGTAGGCCTGATTGGCTCGAAGTGAGAGGTAAAGATAGGATAGGAACTGCCCGATTTGAGACCACGTTGAAAGTCGTGGCAGCTTAACATGTTCTGATCAAGAAATGTGAACCGAGAGTCTCAAAGTTTTTTCATGTATGATAGATAGCATAAAATGCTTTCTTTAGGGATTTCGACGTAGTGTATTGCCCTTTTTTGCGGAAATGTGCCGCTGCGGCGGTCTGTGTGTGTACATAGTATAATTACAAGTGTGCCGCAGACCTGCCAGTGGCGCACAGGTTTGCATACATTTTTTCGAGATGTTTTATTGTTTGCAGAAACATACGTTATACATGGTGTATCATAAGATTTTACCTATATGGAAAGGAAGGGGTGCTTCATTTTGGTTTCTGTCCCCCGCCCACTCTCACAGTGCTGTCATAAGAAGGGCAGCTTTGCAGTTGGGGTTTTTATTATTTTTCTCTCTGAATAATGGAGGTCGGTGACCCATGAGAGGCCTGATTGGCTCGATTGAGAGGTAAGATAGGATAGGAACTGCCCGATTTGAGACCACGTTGAAAGTCGTGGGCAGCTTAAACATGTTCTGATCAAGATATTAAAAACCGAGAGTCCTCAAAAGTTTTTTTTTCATGTATGATAGATAGCAAAAATGCTGTCTTTAGGGATTTTCGACGTAGTGTATTGCCCTTTTTGCAAGAAAAAGTGCCGCTGGCGGCGGTCTGTGTGGTGTACATGTATAATTACATGTGTGCCGAAGCCCTGCCCAGTGGTCACCCAGGTTTGCATACGTTTTTTTCAGAGATGATTTGTGTCAGAAACATACGTTATACTTGTTTTTAAAAAAAATACATTGATTTAACCTATATGGAAAGCAGGGTTCTCCATATTGGGTTCAGTCCCCGCCCACTCTCACAGGCTGTCATAAGAGGGCAGCTTTGGCAGTTGGGTGTTTTTTATTTTTTCTCTCTGAATAATGGAGGTCGGTGACCCAGTGAGAGGCCTGATTGGCTCGATGAGAGGTAAAGAATAGATAGACTGCCCGATTTGAGACCACGTTGAAAGTCGTGGGGCAGCTTAAACATGTTCTGATCAAGATAGTGAACCGAGAGATCTCAAAGTTTTTTTCATGTCTGATAGATTAGCAGTAAATGCTTCTTTAGGGATTTCGATGTAGTGTATTGCCTTTTTTGCAGAAATGTGCCCTGGCGGCGGTCGTTGTGTGTGTACATGCATAATTACATGTGTGCCGCAGCCCTGCCAGTGTCACCCAGGTTGCACATACGTTATTTTTCAGAGATGTTTTTGTGTGCAGAAACATACGTTATACTCTTGGTGTATAATCATTGATTTTAACCTATATGGAAATGGAAGGGTGCGTCCATTTTGGGTTCAGTCCCCCCCACTCTCACAGCTGTCCCATAAGAATGGCAGCTTTGCAGGGTGGGTGTTTTTTTATGTTTTTCTCTCTGAATAATGGAGGTCGGAGACCCAGTGAGAGGCCTGATTGGCTCGATTGTGAGGTAAAGATAGGATAGGACTGCCCGATTTGAGACCACGTTGAAAGTCGTGGCAGTTAAACAATGTTCCTGATCAAGATATGTGAACCGAGAGATCTCAAAGTTTTTTTCAATTATGTAGATAGCATAAATGCTTCTTTAGGGTTTCGAAGAGTGTAATTGCCTTTTTGCAGAAATGTGCCTGGCGCGGTCTGTGTGTGTACAGTAAAATATACATGGTGTGCCGCAGCCTGACAGTGGCACCCAGGTTTTGCATACGTTTTATCAGAGATGTGTATTGTGTGGCAAAAACATACGGTTATACTTGGTGTACATTGATTTTAACCTATAATGGAAAGGAAGGGTGCTTCCATTTTGGGTTTCTGTCCCATGCCCACTCTCCAAGGCTGTCATAAGAAGGGCACTGTTGCAGGTTGGGTTGTTATTTTATTTTTTCTCTCTGAATAAATGGAGGTCGGTGACCCAGTGAGAGGGCCTGATTGGCTCGATTGAGAGGGAAAGATAGGTAGGACTGCCGTTTTAGAGACACGTTGAAAGTCGTGGGCTGTTTAAACATGTTCTTATCAAGATATGTGAACCGAGAGTCTCAAAGTTTTTCATGTATGATAGATAGCATAAATGCTTCTTTAGGATTCGACGTAGTGTATTGCCCCTTTTTGCAAAATTGTGCCGCTGGCCGCGGTCCTGTGTGTGTACATGTATAATTACATGGTGGGCGCAGCCTGCAGTGGCACCCAGGTTTTGCATACGTTTTTTCAGAGATGTTTTTGTGTGCAGACACATACGATATACTTGGTATACATTGATTTTAACCTATATGGAAAGGATGGGGTGCTTTCCATTTTTTGGGTTTCGTCCCCCCGCCCACTCTCACAGGCTGTCATAAGAAGGGCAGCTTTGCAGGTTGGGTTGTTTTTTATTTTTTCTCTCAGAATAATGAGGTCGGTGACGCCAGTGATGAGGCCTGATTTGGCTCGATTGAGAGGTAAAGATAGGATAGGACTGCCCGATTTATGAGACCCACGTTGAATCGTGGCAGCTTAAACATGTCTGATCAAGATATGTGAACCGAGAGTCCTCAAGGTTTTTTTCATGTAGATAGATAGCAAAATCTTCTTTAGGATTTCGACGTAGTGTATTGCCCTTTTTGCAGAAATGTGGCCGGCTGGCTGGCGTCTGTGTGTGTTACATGTATATTTACATGGTGGCCCGCAGCCCTGCCAAGTGGCACCCAGGTATTGCATACGTTTTTTCAGAAGATGTTTTTGTGTGCAGAAACATACGTTATACTTGGTGTACATTGAATTTTAACCTATATGAAAGGATGGGTTGCTCCATTTTGGTTTTCTGTCCCGCCCACTCTCACAGGCTGTCATAAGTGGAGAAGGGCAGCTTTGCAGGTTGGGTGTTTTTTATTTTTTCCTCTCTGATAATGGAGTCGGTGACCCAGTGAGAGCCTGATTGGCTCGATTGAGAGGTAAAGATAGGATAGGAACTGCCGATTTGAAGACCTCGTTGAAAGTCGTGGGCAGTTCTTAAACATGTTCTGATCAAGATATTGAACCGTGAGTCTCAAAGTTTTTTCATGTATGATAGATAGCATAAATGCTTCATTTAGGATTTTCGACGTAAGTGTATTGCCCTTTTTGCAGAAATGAGAGCCGCTGCGGCGGTCTGGTGTGTGTCATGTATAATTACATGTTTGCCGCACCCTGCCAGTGGCACCCAGGTTTGCATACGTTTTTTCAGAGATTTTTTGTGTGCAGAAACATACGTTATACTTTGGTGTACATTGATTTTGAACCTATATGGAAAGGAAGGGGTCTTCCATTTTGGGTTTTCTGTCCCCGCCCACTCTCACAGGCTGTCAAAGAAGGGCGCTTATGCAGGTTGGGTGTTTTTTTATAATTTGTTCTCTCTGAATAATGGAGTCGGTGACCCAGTGAGAGGCCTGATTGGCTCGATTGAGAGGTAAAGATAGGATACGGACTGGCCCGATTTGAGACCACGTTGAAAGTCGGGGCAGCTTAAAACATGTTCTGATCAGAAAGTGAACCGAGAGTCTCAAAGTTTTTTTCATGTATGATAGATAGCATAAATGCTTCTTTAGGGATATCGACGTAGTGTATTGCACTTTTTGCAGAAATGGTGCCGTCTGGCGGCGGATCTGTGTGTGTAAAAAAAAAAACATGTAATAAATTACATGTGGCCGCAGCCCCTGCCAGTGGCACCCAGGTTAGCATAGTTTTTTCGAGATGATTTTTTGTGTGCAGAAACATACGTTATAAGCTTGGTGTACATTGATTATAAACCTATATGGAACGGAATGGGTGCTCCATTATGGGTTTCTGTCCGCCGCCCACTCTCAAGGCTGTCATAAAAGGGCAGCTTTGCAGGTTGGGTGTTTTTATTTTTTCTCTCTGAATAATGGAGGTCGGTGACCCAAGAGAAGGCCTGATTGGCTCGATTGAGAGGTAAAAGATAGGATAGGACTGCCCGATTGAGACCACGTTGAAAGTCGTGCAGCTTAAACATGTTCAGAGCAAGATATGTGAAACCCGAGAGTCTCAAAGTTTTTTCATGTAGAATAGATAGCATAAATGCTTCTTAGGGATTTCGACGTAGTGTAATAGCCCTTTTTGCAGAAATGTGCCGCTTGGCGGCGGTCTGTGTGTGTACATGTATAATTACAAGTGAGTTGCCGCAGCCCTGCCAGTGCACGCAGGTTTCATACGTTTTTTTTTCAGAGATGTTTTGTGTGCAGAAACATCACTTTATACTTGTGTACATTGATTTTAACCTATATGGAAAGGAAGGGGTGCTTCCATTTTGGGTTTCTGTCCCCGCCCACTCTCACAGGCTGTCATAAGACGGCAGCCCCCCTTTTGCAGGTTGGTGTTTTTTATTTTTTTCTCTCTGAATAGGGAGGTCGGTGACCCAGTGAGAGGCCTGATTGGCTCGATTGAGAGGTAAAGATAGGATAGGACTGCCGATTTTTTAAGACCACGTGAAAGTCCGTGGGCAGTTTAAACATGTTCTGATCAAGATATTGAAACCGAGAGGTCTCAAATTATTTTCATGTATGATAGATAGCATAAATGCTTCTTTAGGGATTTCGACGTAGTGTATTGCCCTTTTTGCAGAATGTGCCGCTGGCGGCGGTCTGTGTGTGTACATTTCTAGATTACATGTGTGCGCAGCCCTGCCAGTGGCACCCAGGTTTGCTACGTTTTTCAGAATGGTTTTGTGTGCAGAGACATACGTTATACTTGGTATACATTGATTTTAACCAATATGGAAAGGAAGGGTTCCTCCATTTTGGGTTTCTGTCCCCCAGCCCACTTCTCACAGGCTGCATAAAAGGTGCCAGCTTGCAGGTGGGTGTTTTTTATTTTTTCTCTCTGAATAATGCGAGGTCGGTGACCCAGTGAGAGGCCTGAATGGCTCGATTGAGAGGTAAAGATAGGATAAGGACTGCCCGATTTGAGACCGACGGTTGAAAGTCGTTGGGCAGCTTAAACATGTTCTGATTCTAGAATATGTGAACCGAGAGTCTCAAAGTTTTTCATGTATGATAATCGCAAAATGCTTCTTTAGGATTTCGACGTAGTGTAATTTTCCCTTTTGCAGAAATGTGCCGCTGGCGCGGTCGGTGTGTGTACATGTATAATTACATGTGGTGCCGCAGCCCTGCCAGTGCACCCAGGTTTGATACTTTTTTTCAGAGATGTTTTTGTGTGCAAAACATACGTTATACTTGGTGTACATTGATTTTAACCTCTATGGAAAGGAAGGGTGCTTCCATTTTGGTTTCTGTCCCCGCCCACTCTCACAGGCTGTCATAAGAAGGGCAGCTTTGGAGGTTGGGTGGTTTTTATTTTTTCTCTCTGAATATTGGAGGTCGGTGACCCAGTGAGAGGCCTGAGTGGCTCGATTATGAGGTAAAGATAGGATAGACTGCCCGATTTGAGACCACGTTGAAAAGGTCGTGGGGCAGCTAAAATCATGTTCTGATCAAGATATGTGAACCGAGAGTCTCAAATTTTTTCATGTATGATAGATAGCATAAATGCTTCTTTAGGGATTTCGACGTAGTGTAGTGCCCTTTTGCAGAAATGTTGCCGCTACGCGGCGTCTGTGTGTTACATGTATAAATTACATGTGTGCCGCAGCCCTGCAGTGGCACCCAGTTTGCATACTTTTTTCAGAGATGTTTTTGTGTGCAGAAACATCGTTATACTTGGTGTACAATTATTTTAACCTATAGGGAAAGGAAGGTAGCTTCCCTTTTGGGTTTCTGTCACCCGCACCACCTCTCATCAGGCTGTCATAAGAAGGGCGCTTTGCAGGTTTGGGTGTTTTTATTTTTCTCATCTGAATAATGAGGTTCGGTGACCCAGTGAGAGGCCTGGATTGGCTCGATTGAGAGTTACGATAGGATAGGACTGCCCGATTTGAGACTCACTTTGAGAGTCCGTGGCAGCTTAAACATGTTCAGATCAAGATATGTGAACCGAAGAGTCTCAAAGTTTTTCATGTAATGATAGATAGCATAAATGCTTCTTAGGGATTTCGACGTAGTGTATTGCCCTTTTTGCAGAAATGTGCCGCTGGCGGCGGTCTGTTTGTGTATACATGGTATTATTACATGTGTGCCGAGCCCTGCCAGTGGCACCCAGGTTTGCATACGTTTTTTCAGAGAGTTTTTGTGTGCAGAAACATACGTTATACTTGGTTGTACAATTGATTTAACCTATATGGAAAGGAAGGGTGCTTCCATTTTGGGTTGCTGTTACCCGCCCACCTCCCACACCGTCAGCATAAGAAGGGGCAGCTTTGAGTTTTCGTTGGGGTGTTGGGTGTTTTTTATTTCTTCTCTCTGAATAATGGAGGTCGGGACCCATTGAGAGGCCTGATTGGCTCGATTAGAGGTAAAGATAGGATAGGACTGCCCGATTTGAGACCACGTTGAAAGTTCTGTGGGCAGCTAAACAGGTTCTATCAGATATGTGAACCGGAGTCTCAAAGTTTTTTTCATGTATGATAGATAGCACTACGCTTCTCAGGATTTCGACGTAGTGATATTGGGGACTTTATGCAGAAATGTCCGCTGGCGGCGGTCTGTGTGTGTACATGTATAATTACATGTGTGCCGCAGCCCTGCCAGTGGCACCAGGTTTCATACGTTTTTTCAGAGATGTTTTTGTGTGCAGAAAACATACGTTATAACTTGGGTGTACATTGATTTTATACCTATATGGAAAGAAGGGGTGCTTCATTTTGGGTTTCTGTCCCCGCCCACTCTCACAGGCATTATAAGAAGGGCAGCTTTTGCAGGTTGGGTGTTTTTATTTTTTCTCTCTGATAATGGAGTCGGTGACCCAGTGAGAGGCCTGATTGGCTCGATTGAGAGGTAGAGAAAGGATAGGACTGACCGATTTGAGACCACGTTGAAAGTCGTGGGCAGCATAAAAATGATCTGATAAAGATAAGTGAACCGAGAGTCTCAAAGTTTTTTTCATGTAATGAATAGATAGCATAATGCTTCCTTTAGGGATATTCGACGTAGTGTATTGGCCTTTTTGCAGAATGTGCCGCTGGCGGCCGGTCTGTGTGTGTACATGTATAATACATGTGTGCCGCAGCCCTGCCAGTGGCACCCAGGTTTGCATACGTTTTTTCAGAGATGTTTATTTGTGTGCAAGAAACATACGTTATACTTTGTGTACATTGATTTTAAACCTATATGGAAAGAAGGGGTGCTTCCATTTTGGGTTCTGTCCCCGCCCACTCCACAGGCTGTCATCAAGAAGGGCAGCTTTTGCAGGTTTGGGTGTTTTTATTTTTTTCCACTCTTAATAATGGAGGTCGTTACCCCGTGAGAGCCTGATTGGCTCGATTGAGAGGTAAAGATAGGATAGGACTGCCCGATTTGAGAACCACGTTGAAGTCGAAGGCAGCTTAAACATGTTCTGATCAGATAGTGAACCGAGAGCCTCTCAAAGTTTTTTCATGTATGATAGATTAGCATAAATGCTTCTTTAGGGAATTCGACTAGTGTATTGCCCTTTTGCAGAAATGTGCCGCTGGCGTCGTCTGTGTGTTACATGTATAATTACATGTGTGCCGCAGCCCTTGGGGGGGCGTGGTGGGGCCATGGCACCCAGGTTTGGCATACATTTTTTCAGAGTGTTTTTTTGTTGCAGAAACATACGTTTATACTTGGTGTACATTGATTTTAACCTATAGGAAAGGAAGTGGGTGCTCCATATTTGGTTTCTGTCCCCCGGCCCACTCTCAACAGGCTGTCATAAGCAATGCAGCTTTGCAGTTGGGTGTTTTTTATTTTTTCTCTCTGATATAATGTGAGGTCGGTGACCCAAGTGAGAGGCCTGATTGCTCGATTGAGAGGTAAAGATAGGATAGGACTGCCCGATTTGAGACCACGTTGAAAGGTCGTGGGCATCTTAAACATGTTTCTGATCAATATATGTGAACCGAGAGTCTCAAAGTTTTTTCATGTATGATAGATAGCATAAATCTTTCTTTAGGGATTTCGACGTAGTGTATTGCCCCTTTTTTGGCAGAAACTGTTCCGCTGGCGGCGGTCTGTGTGTGTACATGTATAATACATGTGTGCCCGACAGCCCTGCCAGTGG
The DNA here is from genome assembly GCA_025379985.1 of Phyllomedusa bahiana. Classification (NCBI taxonomy): domain Eukaryota; kingdom Metazoa; phylum Chordata; class Amphibia; order Anura; family Hylidae; genus Phyllomedusa; species Phyllomedusa bahiana. The sequence goes on from JAODAL010041815.1 coordinate 18,393, forward strand.
CACCCAGTTTGCATACGTTTTTTCAGAGATGTTTTTGGTGCAGAAAACATACGTTATACTTGGTGTACATTGATTTTAAACCTCTATGAAAGGAAGGGTGGCTTCCAATTTGGGTTTCTGTCGCCCGCCCACTCTCACAGCTGTCATAAGAAGGGCCGCTTTGCAGGTTGGGTGTTTTTTAATTTTTCTCATCTGAATAATGGAGGTCGGTGACCCAGTGAGAGCCTGATTGGCTTCGATTGAGAGGTAAAGATAGGATAGGACTGCCCATTTGATACCACTTAAAGTCGTGGCAGCTTAAACAAGTTTCTGATCAAGATATGTGAAGCCGAGAGACGCAAAGTTTTTCATGTATGATAGATAGCATAATGCTTCTTAAGGGATTTCGACGTGTTATTGCCCATTTGCAGAAAGTGCCGCTGCGCGGTCTGTGTGTGTACATGTAATAATTACATGTTTTGCCGCAGCCCTGCCAGGGCAACCCAGGTTTGCATACGTTTTTTTCAGAGATGTTTTTGTGTGCAGAAACAACTTATACATGGGTGTACATTGATTTTTTAACCTATATGGAAAGGATGGGTGCTTCCATTTTTGGTTTCTGTCCCCGCCCAACTCTCACAGGCTGTCATAAGAAGGCAGCTTTGGCATGTTGGGTGTTTTTATTTTTTTCTCTGAATAATGGAGTCGGTTGACCCAGTTAGAGGCCTGAATTGGCTCGATTGAGAGGTAAAGAAGGATAGGACTGCCCGATTTGAGACCACAGTGAAAAGTCGTGGGCAGCTTAAACATGTCTGATCAAGAATTAATGTGAACCGAGAGTCTCAAAGTTTTTTCATGTATGATAGATAGCATATATGCTACTTAGGGATTATCGACGTAAGTGTATTGCCCTTTTTGATTGCCGAAATGTGCCGCTGGCGGCCGGTCTGTGTGTGTAACATGTATAATTACATGGTGTGCCGCAGCCCAGCCAGTGCACCCAGGTTTTGCATACTTTTTCAGAGATTTTTTGTGTGCAGAAACACGTTAGACTTGGTGTACATTGGATTTTAACCTATATGGAAGAAGGGGTGCTTCCATTTTGGGTTTTCTGTCCCCGACCACTCTCACAGCAGTCATAAGAAGGGCAGCTTTGGCAGGTGGGTGTTTTTTATTTTTCTCTCTGAATAATGGAGGGTCGGTGACCCAGTGAGAGGCCTGATTGGCTCGATTGACAGGTAAAGATGGAATAGGAACTGCCCGATTTAGACCACGTTGAAGTCGTGGGCATTTTAAACATTTTCTGATCAGATATGTGAACGCGAGAGTCTCAAAGTTTTTTCATGTATGATAATTGCATAAATGCTTCTTTAGGTGATTTCGACGTAGTGTATTGCCTTTTTGCAGAATGTGCCGCTGCGGCGGTCTGTGTGTGTACATATAATTACATGTGTGCCGCAGCCCTGCCAGTGGCACCCAGGTTTGCATACGTTTTTTCAGAGATGTTTTTGTGTGCAGAAACATACGTTATACTTGGTGTACATTGAATTTTACCTATATGGAAAGGAAGGTGCTTCCATTTTGGGTTTCTGTCCCCGCCCACCTCACAGGCTGTCATAAGAAGGAGCAGCTTTTGCAGGTGGGTGTTTTTATTTTTCTCTCTGCATAATGGAGTCGTGACCCAGTGAGAGCCTGATTGGCTCGATTGAGAGGTTAAAGATAGGATAGGACTGCCCGATTTGAGGACCACGTTGAAAGTCGTGGGCAGCTTAAACCATTGTTCTGATCAAGATATTTGAACCGAGAGTCCTCAAAGTTTTTCATGTTGATAGATAGCATAAATGCTTCTTTAGGGATTTCGACGTAGTTGTAATGCCCTTTTTGCAGAACTGTGCCGCTGCGGCGGTCCCTGTGTGTGTACATGTATAATTACATGTGGCCGCAGCCCTGCCAGTTGCACCCAGGTTTGCATACTATTTTTCAGAGATTTTTTGTGTGCAGAACACTAAGTATACTTGTGTACATTGATTGTTAAACCTATATGGAAAGGAAGGGGTGCTTCCATTTGTGTTTCTGGTCCCCCCCCCGCCCACTCCACAGGCCTGTCATAAGAAGGGCAGCTTGCAGGTTTGGTGTTTTTTATTTTTTCTCTCTGAATACTGAGGTCGGTGACCCATGAGAGGCCTGATTGGCCTCGATTGGAGTAAGATAGGATAGGACTGCCCCCGATTTGAGACCACGTTGAAAGTCGTGGGCAGCTAAAAACATGTTCTGATCAAGATATGTGAACCGAGAGTCTCAAAGTTTTTTTTCATGTATGATAGATAGCATAATGCTTCTTTAGGGATTTCGACGTAGTGTATTGCCCTTTTTGCAGAAATGTGCCGCTGGCGGCGGTCTGTGTGTGTACATGTATAATTACATGAGAGCCGCAGCCCTGCCAGTGCACCCAGTTTGCATCCGTTTTTCAAGATGTTTTGTGTGCAGAAACATACGTTATACATTGGTGTACATTGATTTTAAAACGCTATATGGAAAGGAAGGTTTGCTTCCATATTGGTTTCTGTCCCCGCCCACTCTCACAGGCTGTCATAAGAAGGCACATTGCAGTTGGGTGATTTTTATTTTTTCTCTCTGAATAATGGAGGTCTGTACCCAGTGAGAGGCCTGATTGGCTCGATTGAGAGGTAAAGATAGGATAGTACTGCCCGATTTGAGACACGTTTTGAAAGTCGTCGGGCAGTTTAAACATGTTCCCTGGATCAAGATATTGTAACGAGAGTCTCAAAGTTTTTCATGTATGATAGATAGCATAACTGCTTCTTTAGGGACTTGTCGACGTAGTGTATTGCCCTTTTTGCAGAAATGTGCCCGCTGGCGGCGGTCTGTGTTGGTACAGTATAGATTACATGTGTGCCGCAGCCCTGGCCGGGCCAAGTGGCACCAGGTTTGCAACGTTTTTTTCAGAGATGTTTTTTTGTGGCAGAAACATACGTTATACTTGGAATACATTGATTTAACCTATATGGAAGGAAGGGGTGCTTCCATTTTGGTTTCTGTCCCCCGCCCCTCTCACAGTCTGTCATAAGAAGGCAGCTTTGCAGGTTGGGTGTTTTTTTATTTTTTTTCTCTCTAATAATGGAGGTCGGTGAACCAGTGAGAGGCCTGAATGGTCGATGAGAGGTGAAGATAGATAGGACTGCCCATTTGAGACCAACGTTGAAAGTCGTGGGCAGCTTAAACATGTTTGATCCCAAGATAGTGAACGAGAGACTCAAGTTTTTCATGTAATGATAGATATCCCGCATAAATGCTCTTTAGGATTTCGACGTAGTGTATTGCCCTTTTTCAGAAGTGCCGCTGGCGGCGGTCAGTGTGTGTACATGTATAATTACATGTGGCCGCAGCCCTGCCAGTGGCACCCAGGTTTGCATACGTTTTTTCAGAGATGCTTTTTGGTGTGCAGAAACATACGTTATACATGGGTGTACATTGATTTTAACCTATATGGAAAGGGAAGGGTGCTTCATATTGGGTTTCGTCCCCGCCCACCTCTCACAGGCTGTCATAAGAAGGGAGCTTTGCAGGTTGGGTGTTTTTATTTTTTCCTCTCTGAATAAATGGAGGTCGTGACCCTGTGGAGAGGCCTGATTGGCTCGATTGAGAGGTAAAGAATTAGGGAAAAAAAAAAAATTGAGGGGGAATAAAAACTGCCCGATTTGAGACCACTTTGAAAGTCGTGGGCAGCATAAACATGTTCTGATCAAGATATGTTGGAACCGATAGTCTCAAAGTTTTTTCATGTATGATAGATAGCATAAATGCTCTTTAGGGATTTCGATCGTAGTGTATTGCCCTTTTTGCAGATATGTGCCGCTGGCCGGCGGCTGTGTGTGAAGATGTATACATTACATGTGTGCCGTAAAAGGCCCTGCCAGTTGGCACCCAGGTTGCATACGTTTTTCAGAGATGTTTTTGTGTGCATAAACATACGTTATACTTGGTGTACATTGATTTTAACCAATATGGAAAAGGAAGGGGTGCTTGACATTTTGGTTTCTGTCCCCCCCAGATCCTGGCCCACTCTCACAGCTGTCATAAGAAGGCAGCTTTGCAGGTTGGGTGGTTTTTATTTTTTCTCTCTGAATAATGGAGGTCGGTGAACCCAGTGAGAGGCCTGATGGCTCCGATTGAGAGGTAAAGATAGGATAGGACTGCCCGATTTGAGACCAACGTTGAAAGTCGTGGGCAGCTTAAACATGTTTTCAGATCAAGATATGTGAACCGAGAGTCTCAAAGTTTTTTCATGTATGATAGACTAGCATAAATGCTTCTATAGGGATTTCGACTTAGTTATTGCCCTTTTTGCAGAAATGTGCCGCTGGCGGCGGTCTTTGTGTGTACATGTATAAATTACATGTGTGCCGCAGCCCTGCCAGGCACCCAGGATTGCTATACTTTTTCAGATATGTTTTTGTGTGCAGAAACATACGTTATACTTGGTGTACATTGATTTTAACCTATATGGAAAGGAGGGGTGCTTTCCATTTGGGTTTCTGTCCCCGCCCACTCTCACATGCTGTCATAAGAAGGGCAGCTTTGCAGGGGTTGGGTTGTTTTTATTTTTTCTCTCTGAAATAATGGAGGTCGTGGACCCAGTGAGAGGCCTGATTGGGCTCATTTTGCGAGGTAAAGAAGGATATGACTGCGATTTTGAGACCACGTTGAAAGTCGTGGGGCAGCTTAAACATGTCTGATCAAGAATGTGAACCAGAGTCCAAAGTTTTTTCAATGTATGATAGATAGCATAAATGCTTCTTTAGGGATTTCGACGTAGTGTATGCCCTTTTTGCAGAAATGTGCCCGCTGCGGCGGTCTGTGTGTTTACATGTATTAATTACATGTGGTGCCGCAGCCCTGCCAGTGGCACCCATGTTTGCATACGTTTTTCAGAGATGTTTTTGTGTGCAGAAACATACGTATACTTGGTGTACCTTGATTTATAACCTATATGGAAAGGAGCTGGGTGCTTCCATTTGGTTTCTGTCCCCGACCACTCTCAAGGCTGTCATAAGAAGGGCAGCCTTTGCAAGGTTGGGTGGTTTTTTATTTTTTCTCCTCTGAAAAGGGAGGTCGGTGACCCAGTGAGAGGCCTGATTGGCTCTGATTGAGAGGAAAGAAGGAAAGGACTGCCATTTGAGACCACGTTGAAAGTCGGGGGCAGCTTAAACAGTCTGATCAAGATATGTGACCGAGAGTCCAAAGTTTTTGTTCATGTATGATAGATAGCATAAATGCCTTCTTTAGGGATTTCGACGTAGTGTATTGCCCTTTTTTGCAGAAATGTGCCGCTGGCGGCGGTCTGTGTGTGTTCAGTGTAAAATTACATATGTGTGCCGCAGCCCTGCCATGGCACCCAGGTTTGTCATACATTTTTTCAGAGATGTTTTTGTGTGCAAAACATACTTATACTTGGGTGTACATTGATTATTAACCTATATGGAAAGAAGGGTGCTTCCATTTGGGTTTCTGTCCCCGCCCACCACACAGGCTGTCCATAAGAAGGCAGCTTTGCAGTTGGGTGTTTTTTATTTTTTCTCTCTGAATAATGGAGGTCGGATGACCCCGTGAGAGGCCTGATTGGCTCGATGGAGAGGTGAAAGAATAGTTAGGACTGCCCGATTTTGAGACCACGTTTGTAAGGTCGTGGGCAGCTTAAACATGTTCTGCATCAAGATATGTGAACCGAGAGTCTCAAGAGTTTTTTCATGTATGATAGATACATAAATCGTCTTAGAATTTCTACGTAGTGTATTGCCCTTTTTGCAGAAATGTGCCGCTGCTGGCGAGGATTCTTGTTGGAGTGAGATGTACATGTAATAATTTTTAGACATGTGTGCCGCAGCCTGCCAGTGGCAAACCCATGTTTGCATACGTTTTTTCAGATGATGTTTTGTGATGGCAGAAACATACGTTATAACTTGGTGTAACATTGATTTTAACCTATATGGAAAGGAAGCTCTATCTGGAGGGGTGGGGGAAGCAGGGGGAGGGTGGTGGTGGGGGCGTGGGGGTGTGGGGGTATAGGCGTGGGGGGCGCGCGGTAGGGGCGGGGAGGCGGGGGGGGGTTGGGTGTATGGGTGGGGTAGCGGTTATTACATTCCCTTCCTGGGGTCTGGGGGTGCGGTGTGCCGGAGGGTGCTTCCCTTTGGGTTTTCTGTCCCCGCCCACTCTCACAGCTTCTAAGAAGGCAGCTTGGCAGTTGGGTGTTTTTTAATTTTTTCTCTCTGATTGGAAGGTCGGTGACCCATTGAGAGGCCTGATTGCTCGATTGAGAGGTAAGATAGGATAGGACTGCCGATTTGAGACCACGTTGAAAGTCGTGGCAGCTTAAACATGTTCTGATCAAAGAATGTGAACCGAGAGTCTCAAAGTTTTTTTCATGAATGATAATAGCATAAAAGCTTCATAGTGATTTCGACGTAGTGAATTGCCTATTTGCAGAAATGTCCGCTGGCGGCGGTCTGTGTGTGTTACATGTATAATTACATGTGTGCCGCAGCCCTGCCAGTGGCACCCAGGTGTTGCAACGTTTTTTCAGAGATTGTTTTTTGTGTGCAGAAACATTACCGTTATACTTGGTGTACATTGATTTTAACCTAATGGAAAGGAAGGGGTGCTGCTCCATTTTGGCTTTCTGTCCCCGCCCTCTCTCACAGGCTGTCATAAGAGGGCACCTTTGCAGGTTGGGTGTTTTTTTTTTTTCTCTCGAATAATGGAGGTCGGTGACCCAGTGGAAGAGCCTGATTGCTTCTATTGAGAGGTAAAGAAGGATAGGACTGCCGATTTGAGCCCAAGTTTGAAAGTCGTGGCAGCTTTAAACATGTGTCTGAATCAAGATATGTGAACCGAGAGTCTCAAAGTTTTTTCATTATGATAGAGAGCATAATGCTACTTTAGGGATTTCGACGTAGTGAATGCCCTTTTTGCAGAAAGGTGCCGCAGGCGGCGGTCTGTGAGAGTACATGTATAATTACATGTGTGCCGCAGCCCTGCCGAGTGGCACCCAGGTTTGCATACGTTTTTTCAGAGATGTTTTTGTGTGCAGAAACATACGTTAGTACTTGGTGGTACATTGAATTTTAACCTATATGGAAAGGAAAGGGGTGCTTCCATTTTTGGTTTCTGTCCCCGCCCACTCTCACAGGCTGTCATAAGAAGGGCAGCTTTAGCAGGTTGGTGTTTTTATATTTTTTCTCTCTTATAATGGAGGTCTGGAGACCCGTGAGATGCCTGATTTGGCTCGATTGAGAGGTAAAGATAAGGATAGGGAAAAAAAAAAAAAAAACAAAAAAAAAACTGCCCGAATGAGACCACGTTGAAAGTCGTGGGGCAGCTTAAACATGTTCTGATCAAGATATTGAACCGGAGAGTCTCAAAGTTTTTCATGTATGATAATAGCATAAATGCTTCTTTAGGGATTTCGACGTAGTGTATTGCCCTTTTTTGCAGAAATGTGCCGCAGGCGGCGTCTGTGTGTGTACAGAATAATTACATGTGTGCCGCAGCCCTGCCAGTGGGCACCCAGGTTTGCTATACGTTTTTTTTCAGAGAATGTTTTGTGTGCAGAAACAATACGTTTATACTTGGTGTTACATTGATTTAACCTATATGGAGAAGGAGGTGCTTCCATTTTGGGTTTTCTGTCCCGCCACTCTCACAGGCTGTCATAAGAAGGGCAGCTTTGCAGGTTGGGTGTTTTTTATTTTTCTCTCTGTAATGGAGGTCGTGACACCAGTAGAGGCCTGAATTGGCTTCGATTGAGAGGTACAGAAGGATAGGACTGCCCGATTTTGAGACGCACGATGAAAGTCGTGGGCAGCTTAAACTGTTCTGATTCAAGATATGTGAACCAGAGTCTCAAGTTTTTATCCATGTATATAGATAGCCATAAATGCATTCTTTAGGGATTTCGACGTAGGTGTATTGCCCTTTCTTTGCAGAAATGTGCCGCTGGCGGCGGTCTGTGTGTGTACTTGTATAATTAACATGTGTCCGCAGCCCTGCCAGTGGCTCCCAGGTTTGCATACGTTTTTTTCGAGATGTTTTTGATGCAGAACAAACGTTTTACATGGTGTACATTATTTTAACCTATATGGAAAGGAAGGGGTGTTCCATTTTGGGTTCAGTCCCGCCCACTCTCACAGGCTGTCATAAGAGGGCAGCTTTGCATTGGGTGTTTTTATTTTTTCCCTCTCTAATAATGGAGGTCCGGTGACCCAGTGAGAGGCCTGATTGGCTCGATTGAGAGGTAAAGATAGGATAGGACTGCCCGATTTGGACCATCGTGAAAGTCGTGGCAGCTTAAACATGTTCTGATCAAGATAATGTGAACCCGAGAGTCACAAAGTTTTTTATGTAAGATAGATACATAAATGCTTCTTTAGGGATTTACGACGTAGTGTATTGCCCTTTTTGCAGAAATGTGCCCGCTGGCGCGGTCTGTAGTGTGTACATGTAAATACATCGTGTGCCGCAGCCCTGCCAAGTGGCACCCAGGTTTGACATACGTTTTTCAGAGAATTTTTGTGTCAGAAACATACGTTATACTTGTGTACATTGATTTTAAGCCTATATGGAAAGGAAGGGGTGCTTCCATTTTGGGTTTCTGTCCCGCCCACTCTCACAGGCTGTCATAAGAAGGGCAGCTTTGCAGGTTGGGTGTTTTTTATTTTTTTCTCTCGAATAATGGAGGTCGGTGACACCAGTGAGAGCCTGATTGGCTCGAATGAGAGGTAAAGATAGGATAGGACTGCCCGATTTGAGACCACGATGAAAGTCAGTGCAGCTTAAACATGTTCTGATCAAGAGATGTGAAA